>MVAQ01000178.1:0-45502 GCA_014825775.1 Krasilnikovozyma curviuscula | reverse complement strand
ACCCCACCCTTCCCTACATCGTCGCCGTTCAAGAGGACCACACCTCCGAACACATTCCTGACATCATCAACCGCATCGTCCTCATCTCTGAGGTTACCAGTGAAGTCACTACCCTCGTCGAAGGAAATGACTTCTACAGCTCACCCTGCTGGAACGCAGCCGGAACGCGGATTGCTTGGACAGAATGGTCTCATCCAAACATGCCTTGGGAAGACTCAAGTCTATACACTGCACCTCTCTTGTTGGGGGCGTCTACCAAAGGCATCGGTGCCAAGACGCTTGTTGCTGGCGGTCACGATTCCGCCGTGACTCAACCGAAATGGTCGGCATTTGACAATAAGCTGTACTTCATCTGGGACAAATCCGGTTATAATATTCTCTACTCTGCTTTGGAAAATGGCGACGATGTTGAATGTGTGATGGATAAAGCCTTCCAAGGCGATCTGGCTGAAGGTGATTGGCGGCTCGGCAACTCAAACTACGGGATCCTGAGCTCAGAAAAGATCATTATTTCACCAATCATCCACTCTGTCACCGTCCTCCAGATCCTAGACCTTCTGACCAAAACGTCATCGCCGCTCGACTTCGGAGAAGAACCGCCTGTCGACGTGACTGCCCTCTCTACCTTCTCGCAACCAAACGCAGGTTCATCAGCTACAGAAGTCATCTTTGTTGCTAAGCATGATGGCTCACCAGCCTCTTTAACGATCCTTTCACCGCCTTCGTCCACCGGCGCGTTCAATTTCTCGACCGTCAAGGCGACTGCACAACTCCCTCCCAACCTGCGGAGTTCAGCAAACTTCTCCAAAGGACGCGGCATTACGTTCAAAAACTCCAAAGGGCTCGGCGTCAACATTTTGTTCTTCCCACCGACGAATCCTGCCTACACTGGCACGTCTCTTTCTGGTGAACTCCCACCCTGTCTTTTCTCCGTGCACGGTGGGCCAACAGGACGCTCGCCTCCCGGGTTGACGTAATTATCCATCCTTCCTCAATTTTTGATTTGTACATGACTGACAAAGTCTCTTTGATAGCTGGGAATGTCAATACTACACTTCGCGAGGGTACGCCTACTGCCTTGTGAACTACGGCGGCTCTTCTGGCTTCGGACGGTCCTACCGCGAGAGGCTCCGCGGCGAATGGGGTGTCGTCGACGTTCAGGACACAGTGGAGTCTGGACAGTTCCTCGCGAAGAGCGGTTTGGTTGATGGTAAGAGGATCGGGATTGCTGGCGGGAGCGCTGGTGGTGAGTAGTGCCCTATTTGGCCGATTTTTTTTTTCCTTTTAGAATGTGTGACTAATGTTTTCAATGTGTAGGATATACCGTGCTGAATGCGTTGACAAAAAATGATTGTCCTTTTGCTGTCGGGCTGTCGTCGTATGGCATCGGCGATCTCTTCTTACTAGCAGAAGACACACATAAGTTCGAGGTAAGAACTTTCCTTCGTCCTGCTTAAGTGTAGCGGAAATTCATTTTCTTCTTTCCAATGGAATACAGAGTCAATACATGTATAAACTCGTTGGTGGAACTCCGAAAGAGATTCCACAAATCTACCACGATCGTTCCCCCGTCAATTTCGCGGAGCTTATCAAGGCCAAACTTCTTATCATGCAGGGGCTTGAAGACAAAGTTGTTCCGCCCAACCAAGCAAGGACATTCGTTTCTAAAATTGAAGCTGGTGAGATTACCTTATTTGCGGAGAAGCTTCAAAAGGCTCATGATTTGAATGATTTTTTTTTGAATTGACTTATTTTGATTTTTTTTTTGTCCTTCTTCAGCTGGCGGCACAGTCGAAGCGATCTACTACGAAGGTGAAGGGCATGGGTTCAGGAAGGCGGAGAACATTAAAGATTCCTTGGAGAAGAGCAGGTTAGTGGCGCGCGCGCCCTCTGTATTCTTTCAATTTGACAACCCTATTAACTGATTTGTCCATCATCATGTGTAGGATGTACATGGAAAATGCTTTCGGTATCAAGGCTTAAGAGGAACCTACAGGGTCACCAGGGTGGCCTTCAACGATCGGTTTACATATAAAGTGGCGGTTGTCCCAGGAACATATAGCACGATATCTCCTCCTTGCCTTTCTACATAATCCTTTTTGGTAGTCCAGCTTCATATGCGATCAAAGTTTTCGCCTTGCTATCCGATAGAAAGAAGCTTCGAGAGGCGGCGGCGGCGACGAGGTGTTCCGCTACCCATGGCCGCGCGCTCACGCAGCGTCCTCGCCGGCACGTTGATGTCTTTGGTAAGCAAGAGGTCAACTCCTCTGCTCCCTCCTAACCCTATCTACAGTAACCAAACGAATCCCAATTTCATCTTCAGTCCCAACAACTTCGCACAACAGATCAAGTTGCATCCACCAGGGGTTCAATAGGTGTGTCTCGCCTCGGCCTCGAGGGTTGCAGCGTTGGAACCCACTCACTGAATTTTTCTTTCGCCTTTTCACCTTCAGATCTCACCAACATTCATCTTCTCTATTTGAGAAAGACTGAATTTCATTGAGCAGCCTCTAGGTTCGTACCTCGACCTACAGATCTTCTTCTATCTTATCTGCCCTCTTCGTTTTTGGCTGACTTGGTTAACTCGGTTGACTTGGTTTCGCCTTTGAACTTTTTTCCCCCTTTTAATGTATTAGCACCTCGCGCTCAAATCTCATTCAAACTCTGGTTCGAAATGTTCTCTCCATCCTGGTTGGAGTCCTTCCAAACTCCCTTTGTCCCTGGCCGTGCCACCCCTCCTGAAATCGCGGGTGCCGACAACGACAACACGAACAGCAGTTCGTCCCTCATGATGTTCAACCCGACCAAGGACAGCAACGAATTCGACTTCCTCAACTTCTCTGTCAGTGCTTTTTCTATCTCTCCATTTGTCCATTGAGGCAGCAGGAAAAGTCTCGCTTCACACGCCCCGACCTCGGTCTGTGCTGACCGTCATTATGTTTCACCTATTTCTTTTCTTTTATTTTTTAGGGTTTGAACCCACCTACTCCTATCTCTCAGTTTTCACCAACTGCTAGTGGTTCCAGAACAAACTCCCATTCAGAAGGAGGTGATAGCCTGTCGCCTTTTTTCTCCTCACCTTCGTCACACGGAGGCGAACATGTCAACGCTTCCGTCTCGCCAGAATTCTCCTTCGAAGGACTCGAAGAGCCAACGTTTAACATTTACACCGACGTGGTTGAATCCTCCTCTGGTTCATCGTCTCAACAAGTAGCACTCACGACTGGTACACCCTCCGAGCTGGATCCAACTTTGACATCTCTCCTCGACTCCCTCTCGTCATACAACGCCCAGTATGGAACTCTTGGAACCGACGAAGAGTTCACTGCCCCAACAACCTCCTCTTCTTCTGCCTCCACCACAACATACACTAATACGCTCTCGTCCATCCCCGAGCGCCCGGTAGAAATGAAGTCGGAAGAGTTCGACGACGACGACGACGAGTATAACTCGCTCTTCCCTCCCATCGCATCGCAATTTCCCACACTCGAAAAGCCGTTTGGATTTGGTACCAATGGATTGGGCTTGAATGCTGGTAAACCCAAAGGAGGAGGTGGTGGTGGTGGTGGGCACACCTTGAGCTCAGTCGTTGTCCCAGACGGCGTTGAGAGGGGTGAAGGTGATGAATGGAGACCTTCTGTAAGTTGTATCTGTTTATCATCTCTTGCTGGGCTCGTTGCTGACTCTTGTTCTTTTTTCCTTTTTTTTTTTTTTCAGCCTGAGGAATACCGTGCGCTCTCGTCTAAAGAGAAACGTCAGCTTCGAAACAAAATTTCGGCGCGGAACTTCCGTGTCAGAAGAAAAGAGTATGTAACCCAGCTTGAGGGTTGTATCAGTGAGAGGGATAGGGTCATAGGTGCAATTAGGGATGAGTTGGGTGATCGAAGAAAAGAAAACTTGGAGCTGAGGTGAGTCATTTCCCATTGTGAATTTTTGTGGTTGAAGCTTCAAATGTCCAGTTTCAGCTAACATCTGTTCTTGAATTTCTTCCAAACAGACGTGAAGTTGAAGCACTCAAGAAAGCCTTTGTTCAACAATCTCGCTCCTCTACCTTCGATGTACCACCAACTACCAACGCCGTTAACCCATCTGCTATCTTCGCTCAAACGCCATCCTCTGTTTTCGAGAACGCCGCCGCGTCGTCATCATCAGCTTCCTCTTCGAGCGACGAGAGGAACCGCGAGCTCTCTGCATCAGCGGCTTCGTTCTGGGCTCAGCAAGGCTCCGTCTTTGGTAACAACACAACTTCTGTCCACTCGGTCACTGTCCCAGATCTTGTCTTCCCATCATTCAAACCATCCTCTCAACTTAACATGAACCCACTACTTAACGGCTCACCATCTTACCCTCCATCCCCTTCATCATCCCAGGCACCGGCTTACCTCAAAGGCTCCTTCCAACACTTCACGGACACCCATCCCTTTGACATGCGATCTGAAACTATCGAGTCATATCGAACGGAACTGTGGACCAAGTTGGCTCGAGAAGCAGCATACCAACACGAGAAGGCCAAGAATCCAAACCTGTCGTCTGCGCTCAAACCCCTCTTCTTCCAGTCGCCAGCGTCGCCGTTTGAAATGGGCAAACTCACACCGTCGTCGTCTTTCTCCCAGTCGATCCCATCATCCTCTTCCCCGTCCTCGGCAGCAAAGGACAACGAACACCTCGTCTTCCTTGCGACCGTCGCTACGGAAACCATCTCACACAAACTCTCATCGGCATTCATGCAGGCGTTTGCTGCTTCTCCATCTCCGATCACTCCACAACAACCAGCACCCAAAGTACCACAGTTCGACGCCGACAAGATTGCTTTGGTCATGTCCGGAAAAGCGACGGTTCAAGTAGTTCCCAATACTCCAGCACCGACCAAAACAGCCAAGGAGACGAGCGACGAGGCGCTGGAAAGAGCCATGAAAGGTTTGGATATTGGTGCGGCTGCTACAACCAACACACCGACTGCCAGCTCGATCAAGGAGGGACTTGCCTGTCACCGCTTCAAGACGAGATTCGGATGCCCTACCAGCTCACAGATGACTGGTGGATTAGCCAAGATGTTCAAATGCGAGAAGGCTTGAGTGCGAGCACAATCAGGTGGTGGTGTGCGAGGAGATGGTGACGTGGTTTGAGGTTAACTTCTTTTTCCCCTTTCGTATTTTTTTTTCCTTTCTTATGTTCGCAGTACCGTGTTCTTGGATTCTTCTTGTACTCTAGTTTCTCTCATCGCCTCTCCACCCTCTCTGCTCACCTCAAGCAGGCATCTGTATTGCTAATTGTCCATATCGATCTCGCTATTTTTTTTTCTGCCCCTTCAAACTATGAAAGAGATATAGTCAAAGAACGAAATTCGTAGACCGGAAAGGCTGAATGTGACATCTTCTGCACCAAACTTGCCACCTTTGCGCTGTTCTCTCGACAATGAAGACCGCCTCTTTCTTCCCTCCATTACAATACTCCACTCCCAACTGCTTCTGTACCCCATTCACTGTCGTTTTTATCCCAAGTTCTCTCAACTTCGCTGAGCGATCTTTCCTCAAAGGCTGCATTTGAAGTTGACGTTCGAGCACCTTCTACGCCGTGCGACGACTTTCGATAAGATAGTCGAAGCCGATCTCCACGTCTGCGAAAATGAATCAGCAGTCCTGCCCGAAAAGACTCATATATAAAGCGTTCTGCTGAAGGCATGAGGTTAACTTTTGAACTTCATTAGTCTATCCACTTCAACTCGTCCAATCTAAACTAATAACACGACCATGTTTTCCCTCTATCCCTCCCACCCCTCCTCGTACTCGCACCACCAGCACCATTCTAATAGACATTCGCTTTTCCATCAAGTCCCACCAACCAGCGCTCTCAGTGCTCAGCTAGCTCGTAATGAATTGGAACGTCAGTATTTCAGTAAGCTCGCTGCTTCTGAACGCAAAAAGCAGAGGAAGATCACTGGTAAAGCTGCGCTGTTAAAGAGCTTTGGAAAAATCATGGATCAGTTAGTTGACGAAGAAGGTTCAGAGGTAGAAGAAGTAGAAGAACAGTTAAATGGTGAGTCTCTCAAGGTCTTGTAGCCCTCGCGCCAGCTTCAGCCTCGCTTAGTCTTTACTTTCGTCCGTGTGGGCAGCGTTCAATTTGCACAAACCACTAAGCCCCTTCGCTCGTCAACCATCGTGGCGACAATCTCAAGCTGCTCAACGCCGACAGCGTCAACACGCCTACCACCAACAGGAGCAACAACTACTTAAAGCTCAGCGCCAGAGAGAAGCTTTTGAAGCTCAACTTCGTCAGCAGCAACTCGAAACTCAGCATGCTAGAGAGGCTTCTCTAATAAAGGCAAGGCTGCACGATGAGTACTTGGCGTATGTAGAGACGGTAATTGAGCACAAGCGAAAGGCTGAGGAAGTCGAAAGAAAAAAGAAGAGAAGAGCCTTGATTAAGGCTGAAGTCACTAAGGATGTTAGTCTTTTTTCTCTAAGTTTCGTTATCCAGACTTGCAATTGACCAATGCGCCGCTTTGTTTCTCCAGCGCGCTATTGAAGTTTGTCAACAGCAACAACAACGGGACCCTGAAGCTTTCTACTTTGTTCGGCGTTCAAAGATCTCAACACCTTCACCTCCCTTCATGCAGACGCAACCCATATTTGCCTATCCACCAGCAGCGTCCAAGCCAGCAGACTCTCCCGCCTTCCAGATCGCAGCACTCGAGGCGCGTTTACACAAGCTCATAGCGGAATTTGCCTTCCCGGACATGCTCGAATTTACCTCCGCTGCCTCTTCGTCTGAGCGCGAAGTTCCAGCTTTAACGTTTAATCACACCAATGCGTCTTTCCACACATACGAAGCAGCTCTCACCTCGCTTCTCACGGATGCGGATTCGGTCGAGTCGAACGGTATTGATGAGGTCCGCAGGCTGAGGAAGAATTTTGTGAAGAAAGTCGAGGAAACGCTGGAATTGCTCGAAGCCAGGAAAAAGGACGTGTGGGAGAAGTTGAAATGGGCTCAGAAGGTTTCGTCTCCAGCATCTGCACCTGCTTCAGTTGAGGTCGTTGGGTCTGTTGTTCCCGTCGTTGTCCCTACCGCTAAACTGGCTTCAGTTCCAGCCCCTGCGTCAGTGTCGATTCCGATCACCTCCGAACCCGAGGAAGGAGACACAACCTCCACACCTGTTGTTTCTCAAGCACCACCAACTCCACCAATTGAAGTGGCCGAATCTGTTATCGATGGAGGATCCCTCCCCGCACCTTCCGCCCCTGCCTTTGGAGAGGTGCCAGTCTCTGGCACATCCTTTACATCCCGATCGCCTTCTCACTCCCTCGCGCGACCGGCCTCAGTCAAGGATGAAGAGGAGGAAGACAGCGACGTTGAGTATGTCTTTGGGGATAAAGTCACGATCAAAGAGGATGGGTTCGAGGCAGTTAACAATAGATCCTTTTAGTCAATAGTTTGAGTGTATTTGAACACCTTGTAAACTCGATCTTGTTTGTTGCAAGAATTCTTTTTATAATCATCACAATCGCAAACACTTGCATTTGTGATAATGGTCTGGCTCCCCTTCGTTTGCGACGTGCAACGTCGTCACCAAGTCACGAGAACAAAGGGTTCTCGACAAAAACAACCTGGACCGAACGGAGCGTGGTGTGGGACGAGTGTCTCTTTTTAGATATAAATTTCAATAAGTCTTCATACAACATTATATTCAACAGAAACAAGCGACCTTCAAGAGGTATAGCCTGGCGAAAATCGTTAACTTTCCCTTGTGTCCATCACCCTCAACTCGATTGTCTCCGCGTCAGCTCTCGCTGCGCTACTACCAGCTTCTCCTCTACCTCTCCTCCTCTCCATTCCATTTAACCTACCCCGTACCTTCCTCCAGTTTCCCGCGAGATACCACACAGCCCAGAAGACGCCGATGAGAGGGATGAGCCAGCTCAACCACCAACCGCGACGATCCTTCTGCCACTTCTTGTACAGCGAATTGATGGATACCGAGAGGTCTTGTGGGGAGCCAGAGTTGTCGAGGATGTGTGTCGCGTAAGGAAGCTTGGACATAAGGGGCGCTTGGGAGGCAATACGTGACTGGGCGTCTTTGAGCGTCAACTGCGGGGATGGATGTATCGGCGGTCGGGAGAGAAGTCTATTTAGCTGAATTTGTTCAGATCTGAGTTTGAAAAGGGTGAAAATTCAGTAAAAGGAATCAAAGGGGAGAGGCAAGAGAGGGGGAAAACCTCACACATAAACGACGACGACGCTTCCAACCATTTTCCACAGCCCCGTTTCCACCAGTAACGGGATATCGAGCACCACGATCCATTTCCCCTGAAGCCAGCATTTCAGGACGCCCTTCAGCAGCTGCTGGCGTACGTACGGATGCACGATGCCGTTGAGGATCTTGCGATGTGGTGGGGAGTTGAAGATGATTTCGCCGAGGGTTGCTCTGTCTATTTCACCATTTGAAGAGAGTACTGTGGGGCCGAAGCTCTGTTGAAGACAGGAGACGCAGGCTCAGTGTTAGAAATGTTAACTTTCTCTGGTTAACCTATCTCGAGTGTCTGCCTGAATGAAATCAGCAATTACAACCTTGCTCACCTTAACAACATCCTCGAAGCCTTTACTACCCGGTTCAATAGCTTCCCTCGCCAGCAGATCTGCATCGAGGATCGGGATGTTATACGGTGGAGACGAAAGGATTTTCGATACTGTCGATTTCCCAGAGGCGATTCCTCCAGTTAAACCCACGACTACGAAATGAGACCCCGAAGGTAGTGAAAATTGAAAGGAGATGATCTGTTCAGCTTTCAAATCAGAGGTAGAACACGAAACTAGTGAAGCAGCTGAAACACTACTTACCTAGCATGTCTACCCTCTTCCCTTGCTCTTAACACCACACCCTTAATTTCCAGCCCTGTTCTCGCCGTATCTAGAGTCGTCACAGGTAGCCACAAGTAATAGGAAATTTCTCTGCTTGACTGAGGAAAAATATTGAAAAATGATGGTGCTGAAAGTTGGTTGGGGACGAGGAGCTGGAACATCGCTTGCAAGCAACCAGGACGCTGTCAATTTTCAGTGCTGGTGAATTATCATTATGCTGACTTCCCTTTGGATGCGTATTTCCTATCTCCTCCTTGCAAATCTCATCTCTTACTCGTCTCACCTATGAGAATGATTTGAGGTGGCGAGTATCACCTTGTAACACTCAAATCCTGCCGATCTCCTATCGGTTCATCTGCTTTTAGCTAGCACTGCAATTTTTTGTCATCTCCAAACACAATCTCTGTTTCCCTGGAATCTTGTCAATTGTCGACTCAAATACATTCAGCTTCCAAAGAGTGATACTGGTTCTTAATCCTTCTTTATCCCAGCTCAATCGCTCGCTTTGGCTCAGTAAAACAGGAGATCCTTCTGAAGAGTGCTGCATCTTTCTCACCATTTTCCAATCCAATAGCTGTGACCCTATTCTGTAGTGTCACCAACAAACATTCCAATATGCTTTGCTTCCCATCTTCTTCTTCCCTCAACATCGACGATCAGCCGTACACTTCCCATACAGGAGGAAATACATACCCCAGGAATCACATGAGTACGCACCTCTGTTCTACTCGCACCCTTGGAAGCTTTTATTCCTGTCTTTCTTTCTGCTCTTGCAACGAAGTAAAGCTAATGGATTGATACACGTCGTTTGTAAACACTTTTCTTCTTTGCGACAGATCTTGTTGATATGAGGACACAACCTTCAATTCAGGAAGCATGGTCTAAGAAGAGCAGTGGGGAAACGTTGAGAATGAGAGGAGGATGTAGTTTATGTGATGAAGATGATAATCTATACCCTGATGAAGTTTGTCTCTTTCTCTCCCCTCCCCTTCCCTTCGGGATGTTTTTTTTTGTCAAAACTCAGTTCTTTTCCCTCTGGTTCATCCGTCGTTTTTCTATATACAGCACCATCACAGACGTACGCAGCGCAACAACATCAACATGATGAATACGGTTAACAACTTTAATCTATTCAACCAGACGAACATGATCAATCAGAGTGCTGGAGCTGGGATGCAGGCTGGGATGTGAAGCATAGCTATAACTCAGGGCGAGTAGTGAAGGAGGCTGGTTTCGAGATGTTACAATTTGTTACGGTTGAATCGATTCTGGCGATGGCACCTAAAGAAAGATTGTCATTCAGCTAAACACCAACATCGACTTCTCTCCCTCATCTTTCTTGTATTTTGTTCAGAAACAAAACAAATAAGATGAATTATCTTTGATTTTTTCAAGTAGTTCGGATTCGTCAAAACTCATGCCAGTTTTGAAGTGGCAGGAAGCTGTAATGACCTCATCATCGCGTTAACCCTATCACCGCCCCTCTTTCACCGCTTGGCCAGCAATGAAAGTTGTCCTGCTGAACGGACAGCAGTAGGGTTCGCTTAACCAGCTTCCTCTTAACTTGTGTTTAAAAAAGGGAGTTACACATTTCAGCTCTCCATATATCATAGAAACACCTTCCATCTCATTGGTAGATTTAGATCATCATGTTTTGTTTCCCCTCGATCGCCACACCCCCCAGCTCGTCGGAGAGTACTTCTGGTTCTCCCAAGGTCAGCTATCCAAAGAACCAAATGAGTGAGTCCTTCTCCTCTTATAAATTACTTCAGAGATGCGAAATTCTCCTCTACTGACCTTTAATCTGGATTCCGATACCAGGTCTCACCTCTTTTTCGTCTCAATACACGTCAGGAAGTCAGGAATCACAGGTGGATGATGGGATGGCAGAGCCATCGAGACTCAGAGGAGGGTGCTCTTGTGATTCCGGAGCAGATTTGACACCTAAAGAGGTTTGTTACCTTGATCCCTGACCTCATATAAGCTGTTCTCACACCTGTTTTCGTTTTGCATTTCTTTTGTTGACCTAATTTGTGAACTGGAACCTGTGTTATATCTGGTGGACTACTATAGAAGAAGAGGCGGAGGAGGAGAGCAAATCAAAATGCCGCTATTCTTGCGGCTACTGCATCGAGTGCTGCTGCTTCCAGTTCTGCTGCTGCAACAAGCTGCTAGTGATTCAAACCAGGAAGATATTGAGATGACGGGATGAAGAAGAGCCGCCCGTGCGCCTTAAGCATCGCACACTTTTTAGTTTACAATACCAGTCTTGATGCAACAATTTTTCCTTTTCTACAATCACTTGGTTGCAAGAAGAAGAAGTCTTCCTTGATTCAGTTCTACTTAACCATACTGTAAGGAGACAATACAGAAAACCCAGCAACATTTATCATGTTTCAAGCGACTTGAAACGCGACGCGCCCGCAAGAACGCAAGAGATCTCGCAATGTCGGTCATTTCGTCTCAAACCCCCCTTCTCCCAGTAAAAAGAATTCTTCCTACTTTTGTCTATTATCAGTGTATCAGTCGCCTTCTTCCACTAAACTCGTCTCGCCCGCCACTTGTCTAAGAACGAGGCCCAAAGGGTCGCCGGCGCTCGAACGCTGCCTTGCTCTGACACACGACGGACGGTCCTCTCGAGGAGTGTGAGCCCTTGATTTGGGAGAAACCTCTCTCTTCATGCCTATGGCAGCAGCTGAACGTAACTTCCTCAATGCTCTCGTCACTACCCCAAGGGACGCACCACCGTCTTTGATATTCGAGGTCAGTATCGACATACAATACACACCTACTTTCCTCCTTTTCCTCCTCCTTCTCTTCTACTGCCTTTGATGAGTATACGGCTCCTAACGAGTTCTGTTCCCGTCTCGTTCCTCTTAGAAAGTAGAGAAAGTTGGTCAAGGAGCCTTTGGTTCAGTGTACAAAGGCGCCCACAAGTCGACTGGCTTTGTCGTAGCGCTGAAAATCATCGACTTGGACACACAAGATGACGATACAGCTGAGATTCAGCGGGAAGTCGGGTTGCTGCAGACGATGACGATGACGGGAGACTCAGAGAGGTCGAATGTAACGAGATACTTTGGGTGCTGGATGGAAGGGCCCAAAGTTTGGATTGTCATGGATTATGCTGGTGGTGGAAGTGTCAGGACTCTGGTGAGTGCAGGAGCTACCCATAGTAATTCATTGTATTCTTTTCCGACTCGCAGGCTGACTCAAATCTTTCTGTCTGTGACATTCTTCAGCGCAAAGCTGGTCCCATTGAGGAACGCTATATTGTCCTCATCACTAGGGAGGTACTGGTAGCTCTAGCATATCTGAATCGTGCCGGTATTATTCACAGAGACATCAAAGGTTTGCCCCTTGTCGTGCGTTTAGTCCATCAGAGAAAGCGCTGGCTGACACTCTCTGTTCGCCGGTCCCAGGCGCGAACGTCCTACTCACCGACGCCCCTCCTCGAGTGATGCTCTGTGACTTCGGCGTCTCCGCTCTCCTCCCAACAACATCACACAAGCGATCCACGTTTGTTGGAACGCCCTTTTGGATGGCGCCCGAAGTTATCTTGGGTCAGCCGTACGACACGAAGGCCGACGTCTGGGGTTTAGGCATCACTATCCTGGAAATGGCGGACCCCAATGGGGAACCTCCCTTGTCGAAGGAAGATCCCATGAGGGCTATTTTTATGATTCCCAAGAATCCTCCACCAAAGTTGCCGGAAGGGGGAGGCTGGTCGAGGGATATGAGAGAGTTCGTGCCGCTGTGTCTCAACGAGGTACCCAAAGAGGTGAGTCGAAGGTTTGACCATAAATTCCTTCTAGCGAACAAATATGATTTACCCTCATGTTGCCTCTTTGCTATCTCAGCGCTTGTCAGCAGACGAACTCTTGAAATCCAAATGGATCAAATCAACCGCCAAACAACCCCTCACTATCCTCAACGACCTTCTGACCCGAATGAACCACTGGAAATCCGATGGTGGAAGCCGGAAGTCTCTAGCCATGAGTGTGTATTCTGAGGGTGGAGACGAGGACGAAGACGACTGGTCGTTCAACACTTACAAGTCTGGTCCAGACATTTCACCCCTTCACTCGACAACATCCTCTACCCAGGTTCAACAGGCACCATTTGAACATATTTCTTCCCCAACAACAACGACCACAGCTCTACCACAGTCTCTGAGGAGGCTGTTTGAAGATGAGACCACTTCCGGTATTGGCAACAACAACTCGCCACTTACTCCGGACCCTTTCAGAGCTGTGCCCACCAAAGTCACCAATGGTGTTCACCCGTCACTGCTAGATCTTGATGGTGGTACTCAAATGATTTCAGAGTACACCGTTCGACCGTCGGTTGGAGGAGGAGGACCACCATCCGTTGCATCGCCGATATCAATCACTCAGTCATCAAGCTCTTTTCTGAACGCAACCCCTTCTTCCAATACATCCGCAATCGGAGTATTTGACCTTTCGCATTCACCCACGTTTGGTGACTCGGATATGGACGACGACGAGGAGATTTCCACCCCGACAGTGAGCGAACTCAACAACGGTAGCTATTCTCCAGCTCCTACCGGCACCCGTCCACTTTCCCCATCCATCACTGCTCGAAACAATTTCAGAGAAGTGAGAAACTCGAAAGGGCTGGCAAATATCTCCATTCCACCACCAACAGTCGCATCTTCCGCCAAGAGAAGCGATTCACCCATTTCCGCTAGCACTCAACACTCCTTCCTGAATGGCAACAACCATCAGCAAAGGGATTCTTCTGGTGGATCAATCAATACTTGGCAGCACCATGTTCCGCCGTCACCTTCCGACGTGGACAATGACAACCACCTTTACCAGCGGCCGCTGTCAGCCTCAAAATCGTCGGAAAACATCAGACCACCTCTGCAGGCCTCTCGATCGTTCCAGCAACTGGCACCAAGCAGTTCCTCTAGCAACAACCCAAACTCGACGTTCACCAACGGCAGATCATCACACGCACCTTCAGCCTCGCTGGATTCACCGCCCCTCAAAACGACGACTCCAGCACCGACTTCGCTAGGTTTACAACACCCACCTCAATTGAATCACATGCAATCTACTCCCTCACTATCATCATCTTTCAACGCATCCTCTCCATCAGAGACACCGCCTTCGAAACCCGTTGCACCATCCTCCCGACGACCGTCGGTTGCACGCCAGGCGTCCGTCGCCGTTATGGAGACAGTACCTGCACAACAGTCACGCAACCTGACCCGACCAACGGCCATGTCGACGCCGTCCAAAATGCTCATCGCGCCCGGCGGAGGCGGGCGTAGTAGGAGTGGCAGTCGAGGCGATGGCGACCATGATCGACCAACGTTCGGGCACTCTGGCTCGGCGTCGACGGGTGGGGGTGGGCTAGCAGTCCCTCGAGGTGGAGGTTTGAAAGACGTGCTCAAGCTCTCACCGGGTATGAACGACGGAGTTGACTTGCTGCCGCCTTCGCCATCTGCCAACTCCGCCGCTGGGGGAGGCATCAACTCTCCCAGTAGATTTGTTCATCCCAATGGGCCGTCTTTTGTTATGCCTAGTCCCCTTGGAGCCGCAGATCCGACGTCACAGACTTTCAACCAGGCTCAAGCTGTCGGTCCCAATCAGCAGCCAGGAGTACCTAGCCATTCTCTGGGTTTACCACCGATTTTGCCGCTGGATTACGCAGCGCTCTTCACTCAAGAACAAGTGAACGCTCAACTGGAAAAAACGGTCGCTGATTTGGGACTGTGGCTGGAGACTGTGGGCGATGGATTGAGTGAGATGCTCGCCGCGGCGTTGGTGCAGGAGACTGTGCCGCCGTTGGGAGATAATTCAGGAGAATCTGACCAAGAGATTCTCGTCTAACGTCATAGCTTTCTTGTCGTTTTGCTTTCTAATCGTGTAATATCAAACCGATTCCCTTCGCACCTGATACCCAGCCGTTCTTGATGACATGAATTTTGTTCTTGCTAACACAAGGATAATTCGCAAGGCACCCGAGGATGCAGAAAACCAGAATTCTTTATGGTATGGAGATGCGATAGGGTATACAAGTACAAATGAGGATACGATGCTACAGTCTAAGCGTAATACGAGGTTCCAGTCAGAAGAGCCTGGAGCTCCATCAACTGATCTTCGTTGAACTTCCTCTTATGCTCCGCTTCCCAAGTATCCTGTTAATTTGAACAGAAACAGAAACTTTATAAGCGAAAGCACACTTCCACTTGCATCGTAAGTTACACTCACCTGGTGAGATGTCTTGAAGTTCGCAGCGATCTTTTGGATCGTCGATCCAATTGGAGAAGGTTGAGACGCATGGGGCGCAAGGGTATCTGCGATCAGTGAAGGTATATATTTGGGAAGAGTGTAAGGGAAAGCTTCGATACTAGAATTCAATTCAACGCAGATTGGTGAGTATGATAGTAATTTATCTTTAAATATAGATGCGGCACTTACATGGATCCGACGCCAAGAACAGCAGAATGCAGCTTGATCACGGCAGCAGGATAGTCAGGGGAGGCTTCTCCATTGGGTTGACGCCGAGGAGGAAGCTTAGTTTGTCTGATGATTTTCTCGAATCGAATCTTCAAGAGAACGATGCTTTCTCTCTGAGAGCAGCGCAAGACTGCAGATAGCGCTTGAGAGGCAGCTTCTCTCACTTCAAGATTTTCGTCGTTAAGACATTCAGTAAGAGCCTGCGAGAAAGCTAGTTGCGTCAGAAAGATAGTCCGACACGATCATAATAGTGCAGCTTTGCTCACCTCCATGGTTTGAGCAGCGACATCTTCTGTCACCACAGGTAAGCCTCGGAAATACACGACCGACAACACAGGAATGAGATGTAGCCTGATTCTCCAAGACTATAGGATGGATAGAAGGTCAGGTAGTGCAATCGGCTGTCGGGAACGATGAATACACTCACTTTGTTGGCTTTCAGAGAGGAAACGAGGGTAAGAAGCAGGGGTTTGACCGTTTCCGTCGGGCAAGATACACCCGCAGTGAGGAACAAAACAATACTAGCCTGTGCTTGCAACTCTTCAGAATCCCTCAGCTCTCTCATTTGAAAGATTTCGGGCAGAAGAGGGAGCACATAGTCGAAAGCTGAATAGCAATTCACATCGCTCAGAGCGGCAGTCACTATTTCGCCAAAATGTCAGCCATAGAATTGATGCATTACGTTTACTTTACTCACAGAATTTTAAGAGACCCAAGCTGGCTTTGTCATAAGTCGAAGTAGGTCCCAGCGGACCAGAAGGTCGATGAGCCCTCCACTCCTGCAAAGATGACAGGTACTTGAGCAGTCTAGGAAGGGCAGTTGCTCGATGAGTTTTCATCACATCTTTGTGTGTGTGACAATCTTCGACGAATAGGGCAGGGTTGGGATAACAAATCCTCCACTACGAATAGCTAAGTTAGAATGTCTCCATACCGCAACGAAAACGATTTTTGAGACTAACCGAAATCTTGTCCAACAAATGAAGAGCATCAGCCAAGATTGAGCGAACCTCTGCGAAATCATCACCAAGGTGGTCCTGGTAAAGGTCGACGAAGTCCCCCTTCCAAGCGTCAAACCTCCAGTCGAGGCACTTGACCAACCCTTTCAGTAACGTCAGAGACTTGGTGGCTACATTAAGCAGAACGTGTGGAGAGTTAGCTTGTCGTCTTCGACCTAAGTGATTTCAGCCTCACCTTCGAAAGCGAAGCCTGTGCCGAAATCGACAGCCTTTCCCTTTGCTATCACGAAATTCACCATTGGCTGTAAACGTCGAGGATCACGACGGTAGAGATTGAACTCGAAGAACATTTGCCAACTAAGAACAATTCAATCGCAACGAGTCAGTAATGGTTCTCATGACAACAGGATAGCTATTCGCACCAAGACAGTGTGTCGGGCTTGATAACAGCGTAGATCTTGTCAAGAGCTCTAAATGAACAGAAAGGGGTCAGAAAACACTCTTTGGCTTCGTGATAGAAGTAACACTCACGGCGTCAACCATTCCCAAAGTTTTCTGCGAGCTGGAGCGGTCCAGTGCTTTGATCCTCGAATGATACCAGAAAGCATCTCAGCGAGAGCACGTTGTTTGTGTCTATCTGAATCTTTGTCATCGAGGAGTTTGTCCATTATTGGACGAGCTTGATCGAAGGGAAGGTTACCAAGAATCTGGCAGAGCGACTTGATCAGGTTGATCTGACAAAATCCCAAGGTAATACTATTAGCGATAGACATTACTATAATCCAAATCCGTTTAACTCACCGTATCCGCGCTTAGATATGTTCGGTCGTCTTCTTGAACATATCGGTCCGCTAACTAAATGAAGCAGGAACATCTCGTCAGAATGGCTTCACCCGGCAACCGGCAGTGCGGGAAGGGAACCACCATACTTTATCCCACCAAGATGCATCACCAATATAGGAAGTAAACGCATCGATAGCTTCTTGAGAGGAAGTATCCCACTTGAACACATTGGTTTCTCCAGCTTGTCGATAGCCCTTCAACTCTTGGCCCCACGTGAGCTGAGTTTCAATTACGGTGAGCAAACATCACTAGACTGATGAAATCAAAGTGACCACTTACCCATCCGGACTGAGCTTTATCATATAGAATTGTTGTTGTGTCATCGTCTCTGATTGGTGTTCTGAACGCCGCAAGATACTGCTCTGTAAAGTTGTCATTTTGTGGGATGACATATGTGACCTTGAGAGGATTGGCATGAGTGCCTAGAAGGAGATTTTCAGCAGATCCATCAGCCAGAGTTCTCAGCTTGATGAAATGGAGTATCTTCGTCAAAGCGCTACAGAAGGAGTTGGTCAGGATGCTATGCAAAACAGACAAGCGACAAAGACACTCACAGTTGTGCATAATGTCGCACCTGTGGCTGATCGTCTATGAGATGCCCCATGAAGAAAAGTGTCATTCGAGCAGTGAGGGGCTGATCTCTTCTGATCAAAGCCTTGAGGTACCGAGACGCGTAGGTGAGGTAACGCCAATGCGTCGACGGCGACTCAGCAAGATCAAGCATCGACACAGTCTGAAAATACCACAACGTAAGCAGAAATATAAACTATATTAGGAGAGCCCATCACTTACCAATTTGTCAAACGCTACGTCCCTGCTGATAATGGAGTTGGCGACAGCAATTGAGATCTCCTTTATGACCTTTGGTTCTAGAGGTTGGGCGGTTGATCGGGCCATCAAATCAGTACAGGAAGCCTCTACTTCCTTGTTGGTTACTGATGATCTGAGGGTACACGGTTCAAGCAGGCGAACAATGTTGTCTTCACAGATCTTGGCGACCAGCTCCTGAATTGAAGGCTTTTCCTGCTTTTGAGTATAAAGAACCTTCATAATGAAGTCATTAAGAAACCTTGCATCTAATTAAAGAGATTTTTCAGTATAAAGAACATGCTAAGAGTTATTCAGTGGAATGACAAACCCACCTCCAAGACCGAGTTGGGCTACAAAATGCAAGAAAATCAGTTACTTTCAAAATATAGGAAGAATCAGAGAGAGCTCAGTCTCACCGAAGTGTTTATACGCCAGGTTGTACAACGCTCCCTTCATTTCGTCAGGGTCTGTCCCTTCCGCGAGTGATTCAAAGATACGTGGAAGAGCCAGCGCTTTTGATCCATCATATAACGATGAAATCAATGCTAAAGCTCCTTGAGCATCTTTACGAATTCGTCGATACACCGACAAAGAAAGCTCAGTGACCCTCATGATGAGTGCATCGTCCAACTTCGAGCGTTTGCGACCTGAATTGACAAACTTCAAACGTTGAGCTGCATAATGCGCAAAAAGTGAACATGATAAGTTCAGCACACAGATAGGAACAATGTTGATTGAAGACACGAACCGACAAGCCACTCCGCCTTCGCAACTATAGCAGAGAAGGCAAGCACGTGGTGAGATCAGAACCGCGGCGCAATATATGAACAAAAAATGTCGACATACCCCAAACCCGACGAGGAAGGACCTTTTGCTTCGAGAAGAGTCTGCTGCTATCACGAACAGCATCTGCATTTTTCTTCACAGAATCGTAGACAGCGCGTTCCATTCCTTGTGAAGTAAGATAGGTGCTGATGGTTGAAAGCGTCAGCAAGACCGGGTCGATAGAGTCGTCACCGCCTGCCGAGCGAAGGTAAGCCGAGTTCGACAGCAGAAGAGCACCAACTCTATCTTTGAAAGCAGCAAATCTCTGATATAGTGCATCATTTGCATCTTGTAACACAATTCCTGTGTGCTCACCATCCCAAACTTCAGCAAGACTAAATAAAGACTATGGATCGAGGGAAACACAAACTCACCGGTTTTCAGTCTGTCGAGCTGTTTCTTGAAAGGTTCCGGTCGAGTTTTTGAGTCTGTGATAACCGTTCCTCCATTCTTCGTTGTGTTATCTTCCAAGAAGAACGTTTTCAGGCCATCTAGGCCACTCTTTAGAAAGGCAATATTCCGACAGTACTGTTGCGTCCATTCTTTGGTTGGTGCCGACATTGGAACTTGTTCCAGTTTGTCTACAATTGGAACCAAAACTTGATTGATAAACTTCCAGATGAATTCGGTTTCTTCTTGAGAAGGCACATGCCAGTTGATCTTGACATCCGTCTCTTTGTACAGCTTGCCCCACAACCGATAGCCATGATTTTTGAAGTCTGCAAGTAAAAGAGGACATTAAAAAGTGTATTCTTGGAAGTAATTGAAGAAATTTACCTTCAGATATCCACTCATCTTCATTGACGCACTTCGGTTCGGGAGCCCAAATGGATGTGAGTCGTCTCAGC
This sequence comes from Krasilnikovozyma curviuscula, assembly GCA_014825775.1. Classification (NCBI taxonomy): domain Eukaryota; kingdom Fungi; phylum Basidiomycota; class Tremellomycetes; order Cystofilobasidiales; family Mrakiaceae; genus Krasilnikovozyma; species Krasilnikovozyma curviuscula. The sequence continues at coordinate 25,870 of MVAQ01000178.1, read as the reverse complement.
ACACGATAAGCGCATTTTCCAATCACAGACCAACTACGCTCATTCTTAGCTGTGATTTGGGAGTATTTCAGCTAGAAAAAATCATGTTGTATGTTGATTAATACAGCTGGAGAGCAAAGATATATGCAATTAACATACCAAGTCGATCATGTCATTCCCATACTTCAGTAGAGACTCGTCCGCATAAGTGAGCATTCCAAATAAGATAGAGAGATCTATGAGAGAATTAAGGAAAGAGAGAGAAGATCTCAGCGCACATACTTCAGTACGTCTATAAGAAGATGACCAACACCAGTGAAGAGTCGCATCAGAAGAAGTAGCTAGACTGGCAGATGTTGTCGCAACAGATGAGGCACCATTCTCCAACTCTTCTTTGATTCTTCGCCTACAGAGAGGGAAGAACTTCTCAAAAACCTTCTCAAAGTTGGCTTTGCACAGAGAGCCAACCAGCTGGCCAATGAACAACACGGTATTGGCTCTGACACTCGTAGAAGCATATTGATAGATGTCTTCTAGAGCTTGGTTGAAAAGTTGATCTGAAAGATGCAAGAAGATGGTACCGCATGATTTCTTATATCGACGTGAGAAAAAAAAATCCCCGTCAGAGGAATGGTACTTCAGCCATCGATCTCGCAATCAACTCACGATTATCATCGACGTTACTATTTGCTCAGTCTGTGGGTTTCAAAAGTAAGCGAGGTCAGAAACGAGATGCACAGACGGGGAATTGACCGCCTTTCACCTTCCCACCAGTCTTCAGAGACTTGCCGCCTTCTTCAGGCAAGTTCTCAGCAAGGTGAATGACCCTTTGAATGAACTCTGCAAGCCAGGATGACAACCCTGACGTGGAATACCTCAGCTGAGTATTCTCATCAGACCAACTTTGAGGTGGTAGTAGATCTTCAGGCGCTTCTTGGTCATTGTCCAGCGACGCGATGAATGCGGCGTGTTGAGCGAGTGCAGTTTCCTCTTGAGCCTTAGCCCATTCTGGAACTTCTTCTGACGACGTCACTTCGACGTCAGTTAAGTCTGAGAGAGGAACAAACTGAACGATGTTGTGGATCATGTAAGCGGTGGAGACGGTTTTCTTGGGGTCGTTCATGTCGATGCCTGGAAGAGCCAATTCTAGAAGAGGAACAAGATGCTTTGCACCTTGATAATAAATATCTCTAGACATGAGTGGGAGACCAATTACACCAACGGATGCTAGCACCGCAGTTGTGCGGTGGGTCTGAAGATATAAAGGGTAAGCCAAGTGATTGATTGAAGTAAAGAGGACAAGACCGACCTCTTCCAATCCCGTCAGAGACGGATAAGCTCTATCAAGAATACTCTTCAAGATCAAGTCTGGTTCGAGGATAGCCAACTGTTTGATACAGGCGTTCGCCAACATGGCTGAAGGCTCGTGCTTTGAGAACATGGCAAGTAATGCCACCGTCCTAAGGCAGAGAACGAACTCCTTCTTGATTTCCTTCGTGAGACGGTATTCAGCTGGGGTCTTACAAGACGGCCGTTCTTCAGCCTTCCACCTAGCCAGGAAACTGACGGAGAGCAGCCAGATAAACTTGGCGATAGTGGGTGTGTATTTTCCGATGTTCTGAAGACAAAACAGTCAATGCCTGCATTTTGAGAGCTCAAAAAAATGCTCACCGAAGGATGGAAGAAACTCTCGATCGAGGTAATCAGCTTGGACAATGCATCCAAAGCTTTGCTTCCCGCCAGATACTTCTTCCCCACAGGGCTATCAAGAGCTGGTGTGTTAACTCCTGTTGTACCAAGTCGAGCAGTAGCGTCTTTGGACATTGAGTAGATAAGGATGTGTACGATGGAAGTCGTTCGTTCAGTTGGTTTAATCATGGTGAGGATTGTCGATGTAAGGTTCTTGTCTTGATGCGCTCCTGATCCGAGCGATGATATATCTGGTCCAGCAATTGGAACATCTGAGAAGAACAGAAAATATAAGTTTAGATAACAGACTAAACAAAACAAGGGAGAGGAACTTACCGAGCGCTTGCATCGCCCACATCATGATCATTCCAAATTCACCTTCTGAAAAGATCCCGACGTCCTTTCTGATGCCTTCCCAGTGATCTTCAACATCCATCTCACCACTGTCTTTGCTGGTCGTTGGAGGTATGTTTGACTTCAACGGAAGCGTTTCTTCCCAATCGTCCTCATCCTCTGTTGACTCTTTGTCCGGCCAGACATAATCACGAGACAGACGAGCCGGGTTGGAGATTGCGGGATCAAGGTGCTTGAAGGCAAGACGAGAGAAGAGGTCTAACATCTGACCGGAGAAGAGAGATGAGTTGAAGGACGTCGAAAGTTTGAACACTATGTCCCATGGAGCCGTATCAGGTACATCGCTAATGGAAGATGATTGAAGTAGACAATTAACTTACTCATTGGAAGCCATTTCTGAGGATGACTCAATGGCAAGAAGTGGGTGAGACATGCTTGAGCAGAAAGTACTCGCTAGAAAAATGACGGAGTGAACCGATCTCAGATTTCGCGCCAGATAACAATTGGATAGCGAAGCTACTCACGTTCAAATCATTTCCATCGAAGAGAGGAACAAACTTGTTTAGCATATCATCGATCTCCGCAGGATGGAAGAACATGTGGGTCAGTTCGGCCAAGTTCAGGAGGTTGGTCGCGATTGCGCTGGAGACACGAGTGCCAGGCCATAAGCAGTCAGCTCCTATCCTCGAACACTCAGAGGCCGGCTTAAGTAGTGATTTGCACTCACGTTTTACCCGTCTTGCGACCCTTGTGGAAAACCTCGGGCTGTAAAGCGTCCCAAAGCCTTCTCCAGTCCAGCTCTATATCCCGGATTCCCAATCTATCGTCTTCGCCGCCAGTCGATAGCAAATGAGCAATGCTAGTAACAAACAGATCGACTAGCCTAGATGCCATTGCTGGTGTTGTTGCTAGATTGTAGTACAGACTGATGAGAGATATTCGAAGATGGAGGGGGATTGGGTAAGCTGGAATCGATAAATGACTAACATTGGAAAGAGCATTGTCAGCATGGATTCCATATCATAGCTCTTGTACACTGAAAAATACAATGGCTTACCGAATCAGCGCTCTGTTCCAGAAGTCGAAACCTCCTCCTGATTCCCAATCCTTCAGCTGAACACTCTCTGCAATTCTGGTAATGATGACGTCCAGCCTAGCGTCCATTTCTTCCAGGGTTTCAGTTGCATGAGGAATGGTGGCCCTATATGCATCTACTTTCTTCTGCCGTGGGTCTGGGGATATCGACGACAAAGACGAAAGGATTGTGTCAGGCGAGTCCTTAGAATGCAATACAAAGCCACACGCAGGTTTTAACAGAATGATGAACATAAGTTAGCATAAAATACTGTAAAAAGTATCAAATAGAAGGACATACGATTTCCTGAGAGCCAACATACGGCCAAGGAAGAATATAGGAGCCTGATCAGCTCCAGCAAGACACGCAATTTCAAACCAGCTCGAGTGAAGACCTACCTTCTCTTCATCGGTATCCATATTGTCAAAGAACGTATCAGCCATGGCTGAGCCGAAGTTCTTCCTGAATTGAGATAGAAATGGGGTGAGCTTTGGCTGTACTGACGATTGACTAGCAACGTACTCACCTCGCTTTGTTTCAAGTTTGATAGCAGGTCCTTAAAGTGAAGGGTTTACCTGAATGATTGGTTGTTCGATCCGAGAGTGTAATTTGAACCTCTTGAGGGGGGCAAAATAGACAGGCTGAGTGTGTGTCGAGTGGAAGTTCGCGATGTTGGGTAGGCGACTCAATATCGCCTTTGGAAAAATGTTGAATAGTTTCGAGACACCCGATTGAGCTTCGAATGATAAAACTGGATATATCGATTGAAAATTTCATGGCCATCCATCTGGAAGACCTCCGCCGACAGTGCTATTGCTTGTAGCGCAGCACCAAAACAAACATCAGCGAAATTGCGCTTTAAAAGGAATCCAACTTGCTATTGTCTTTGAGTCAGTTTGGATGACAGATAAGTCAATCAATGCGAGTATATATAAAGAAGGCGTGCAACATGGAAATCTAGAGATGAGATGATAGCTGAAATTAAGCAACAGACAAATATTTGAGGAGGTAGAAGATCAACAATGATAGGACCCTGAAAAGCCAGAGGAATAAGTATATGTAAGAGTATAAGTAAGGGTGACCGCCAGTCGGTTAGGACCATGTCAAAAAAACAAGCGAAAAGCAATGGTGGATGAAGCCAAAGGATGAACATGATGAGTTCATTTTGATGAAGCAAACAACAAGACGGTGTGACTTTGTTGAGAACGAATGCCGTGTTATTATGAGGGTTATGAGGGCAAGATTGGACATGATGCTGAGTTGGTGTAGGGTATGTTACTTGACAATGCTGAGGATTGATGGAAGAAGACGGTGGTGATGCAGGATGCGATTTCAGACTTGACGAGATTCCTCCAGTAGCTTATACTTCGAGAATTTCAACGAAGTCGTCAAGTTCAGCAGCAACTTTCGCCATGTCAGCCTCCTTTTGGGCAACACCCCCCTGCTTCAATTTGGTCTTCTTCTTAGCAGCGTTGCGACCTGGTTCAGCACCTGCTCTGCTGAATAGCTGGGCAAGAAGTCCAGAGCGGTGGAGACTTAGAAGTTCATCGTATCCACTGAGACAGAGTGACAGATGTGTTTTGGGGTCAGCGTCGCGTGGCACAGCGTGACGAACTTTTCATGAAAGGTTGCTCACCCGAGTAAAATTCCACCCACGACTGTGCTTGGGAAGGTCTCATGACCAGTCAACCTTTTGACCAGCCTGTTCAGGACTCGAGTATCCTCTGGAAGAGAAGAAGAAAAAAAGTTTGCGCCATGATGTCAATATAAGGTTCGAGACAGGTGTAAACAAGGGGCGGTGTTCTTCTTACTTCTTTGTTCGACTTCGATAATCAACGGTGCTGGGTCCAACTTGTACGATTCCAACAGTCTGATAGCTTCACTCGCCCATCTGAAAGTTACATATGTTAGTTCGCTGATGTAAGCTAAGACGAAAAAAAAAACTCACGGGCAAGACGTCTTTGAGAACATCACGACAGGAATCAAGCTCCACACTTCCTCCTCCATAGCCGCTGCCCTAGCAGCTGCATTCCCACCTCGAATATCAAACTCCAAGATCAGATCTGCATCCAATGGTTCGTCGGGGTCTGTGTGAGCGGGCAAGACGTGAGCGTCCTGCGTCATGAAAGCGACAAGGGCGGCGAGTTCCTCTGTCCTAGTGAGCTGGTACGGGCGCGATGAAGGGGTGACTGCTCGTTGGACTTGTTGAGAAGTTGGGATCTGTTGGTAATATGCTGGTGGAGGTGCCGAGTCTGCTGTTCGATGCGACGTGCTCAATAGGTAGGGCAGCACTGAGCCGCCGCCAATTTTCAAGCCACGGGACGAATTCAAGTTTTGCCTGGAGCGTGAGATGAGGTTGTAGTGAGTAACTTCTGACGTTGCTGAGTTAGCCAGGAGGGACAGGCACGTTGTCAGAGCAAGGCACAGCGAGAGGTACAAGAATGCCGTCTTCTGCCATGATTTCGAGTGTCGATTTTTGGCGATCATGAGTCGAATGGAATGCTTGATCCTTGAAGGTTCAAACAGGGGCTGGACATTGGTGACTCTGAGGATAGGATCGGATGTCTTCCGTTTCTGGTACGTGAAGTAGGACATGCTGGGCGAGACTGAGTGTGTTTGTTGATTTTGCGGAAGCCAGGGCGAGTTTGGGCGTGTGCTTTTTTTTTCTTGAGTAGGAAACAGGGACAAAATTCAAGTGAATGAATCTGTTGAAGATGAATTGATTGTGAAAGGGAGATGGAAATGCTGATGAGCTAGAGGGGGGTCACCAAGATGGAGTAAAGGGGTGTAAATTTGAGCGTCAACAAAGCTTACAAGTGGTAAATGAGGGTGGTTACTCACCAGTGAGGTTTATGTATTACGTTTGCCTGAGGTACAGCAAAGGGGCAAACTTTAGAAAGAAAGGAGAGTGGGTGTCACCTAAGCAAATAAGCAACTGGTGTCCAGGAGATGGCTGAGAAAGGAGCGTGAGGTCGGTGTTGAGAGTCAGTCAATTGTTTTTCATTCTCGAACATGGAATTCGACCGCGTCTCTGCCAGGGCGCGAGGCGAAAAACATGGCGCTAGCGCTGGTGTCTCATCCCAAAAGGGCAGTGGCTTGATGGGTCGAAACTCTGTCTGCTCTTACTCCAGGGGCTGCCTGCCAGTCTTTCTTCCTTTCTTCTGGTCAAGAGGGGGTAAGGGAGACGTACGATAGGGTCAATGGCCTGCACGGCCCTCCTCGTTCACAGCCTGACGGCTTCCGATCAGTTCCACCCAAGCAAATCAGCGCAGCACCTCGGTGGCACCAGACGTAGATTCGGCGGCCTCTAACGGGTCAAAAAACAACATCAGAAATCGGCCATTTTAATATCAATATAGCGTTTTAGCTCAGATCGAAGAACTCTTGTTCAACTTTTTTAAAGTCCGAAGGAAGCTGCTGTTTCTCCCTCGCGTGGTATCTTAGATAATCTCACCATCTTGGGAATGAAATCTTATCTGCCAGTGTACTTGTGCCCTGTGGGATTTGCTCGATTGCCAGTCGAGTACGACTGAACACTGATTTGTTTCAATGAAGGATTTCATTTTGTACTCACATCACTTTATTGCAATCATTGGTACTAGTATCGTACTTTTTTTTGGGTCTACAGTACCAGACCAGCATCCTCCTCTTAGTACATGTCTTTCTTGCGATCACTACTACCCACAGAGGGGGTGGAAATTAGGAGATTATTTTACTGTGTCGTGCTAATTAGTACATCTTCATACTGTGTTCAATTGCTTTCATTACCCTATTCTTGTGTTATCTCCTCTCCCTCTGCACGATCCTCATCCTCTGAGATTGGAGCTATACCTAAAGAGGAAAAAAAACAGTTTCACGAGAAACCATATCGATACAATGAGTTGTTAATTCTCTCAAACTGCTTCAGTATAGTGGGTGTAGTGTTCAATCTAACAAGAAAGACACCCCTTTCCCGTCCTCACTTCTCGCCCTCCTGCTCCTCCTGGTCTACTGTCGGAAGACTATAACTCTTGCGCGACCAAAACAACTGCGAGCATAGTGTAGACCCAAAGAGAGACACTATTGACCCTCTCATGGTATCCCACCTTTCCAACCAGGGACTCACCACAACGGGTAGCTCCTCAAAGACCAACTGACGAGAGGGATGGCCGCGGTGAGGCGATGCTCACCTCCGAAGGTATGCGAACGGTGGGTCATATACGCCTGCGACGTAAAGAGGTTCACAAGCGCAGCGAGTCGGAAAGCCATTACGTTTTGGTAGTATAGTCTGAAAGAAGATTATTGAACTGGGTTTTACCGTTTGAGGAGAGGAGAAGCAAGTATGATGAATAGAGTGGGGATGAATGGCCTGGGCTGATTCGTCGTTCTGCCAGTTGGTCCAATACAAGGGCGCTCAATAAACATACATATTACAAGAAAGAAGAAAACTTTGTTTAGTAAATGGAAAAGGGCTCAAAATGAAGGAGAGCACACTAACGATGTAAGTCCCCCAACACGGCCATTCTCCTCTCTGTTTCCCTCTCAGAATGTGTTCTTCTCCTCTTTTCCCAACCAGCAGGAATTCATCAGTACACCTCCACGTAACCTTGTACAACAAACTCACGATCGCACCCACCACAACACCGTTCCATGCTACCATTAAACCCGCCTCAATCGCAGCCCAGCCCAGATCCACTTCCTGCTGCGCCATCACAGAGGTATCAATCATCTCATTCACCATATTGAGGAGTGGAGCGAGGTGATGAATCCCTGTGCTCAGTGTGCGGCAGGCTGTGATCTCGGCGAAGACTCATGTGGAAAAGGTGATAAATGACAGGATGGCTCGAAGTGCTGGGCGTGAGCGTAGTTTATATTTGTATACAAAAAAGCTCTTTTATTCCGTGGGAAGCGGATTGGAAGGCAAGGTGGTGGAAATGAGATAGAACTGAGATGAAGAGAGCAAAACTTACTCCATAACTCGTGAAACTCATGACTATTCGCGATGCCCCACTGAGTCACATCAGGCTGTTGAAATTGATCGATACCGATCTTAATCAGTCCATTCGTACGTGAACTTTCCAAGAAACCATTCATCAGACTATGCTTGACTGGCGAAATTAAGCTGAACGCAATATTCCAATCAACCTCCAGTGCTTCCGATCGGAATGTCAGGTTGCGAAGGTGAAGAAATATTAAGGGGGCAGGAGCGTTGGGTATCGAACTGAGATACGAGCAATATCGGTAGTTGGGACGGCGCTGTCTGTTTAAAATATCTGACGGGAAGCCGTACTCCTGCTTTGTATAAAAAGCAATTGATACCATTGAATCTCTTTCTGCTTATAGAATGGTGAGGTGGGGTTGGGAGGTACCCATGGTGAATGACAAAACAGCTGTGGTGGAAGGTGGGTTGAGTCGCATAGACGCCCGGCAGGCTGGCTTCAATGACAAAATGATTTCTATTCTCACGTTCCTTAACCAGTTGAGCACCAGAGCTTTCCCTTATATGTATAGAATAGCTTCAGCTTGGGCTCTGAGGTAACTTGCAGGTCTAAATTTAGGGGCGCGATAAAACGTAAACAAATGTCAAAACGTCGAGAAAGTAACAATTTCTGATAGAAACCTTGATTGAAGGCCCCTGATTATGCGGCTAATGTCGTGCAGAGCAACTCCAGCTGTCAATCCAATTTTCGAGAAGATTAACAGATCAGACTTTTTTTCCAGCACAAGCTGACAATTTCCGCGTCAACGTCTGCCCTGCAGCGAGAGGTTGACCATTCCCCATCACCTTCAGTTCTTGTGTGGAAATTCAAGATGATCCCAACCCTTGCTCGTAGATCCCTGGGTACGCTCATCCCACCAAAGATTGCTTCTCCAGCTTCCGTCGTACGTTGTCCTTTTTTTCGCTACCCTGTGGACACCCTTTTGGTCGAAAACTTAAGACGAGATGCTGACCCTGTTGAACGTTTGCTTTGTCTATTTCCGCTCTAATCAACCTAACCATTCGACATCTAATGTATGCCCTTCTTCAAATATGGTGTTTCCGTGTCGGGTTAAACAGGCTGGAGGATCAGCCGGTGCCAAAATCGACACCCTTGTCTCCTTCTACTCAAAGCTCCCAAAGGGCGCTCTCCCACCAACCTCTAGATACTCCGTCTCTGCCCCAAAGGGTAAAATGTGAGTGCTGTAGTTCACAGCTCTTTTGGCAGAAGTGGGATTCTGAGGCAGTGCGAAGGGAGAGAAGTATGGGATAAGTGGGACGGCTGCGAGGGAGCTTGGTGGATGGTGGGGATAGCAGACCAGCAGGAGCGTGTGAAACATGATCACTGCGGGTAACCATGCAGAACAAGACTGTAGTATGATGAGTGCGGTGGACTAAGGGTCTGAAGGAAGGGTGAGGTGGAGAAGCGAGGTCGCTGCGTCGTCGGGCGAAGGAGTCTTCTTTGGCCCTTGGACAACCCATTCAATAAATCGCATCACCCAAGCATTGTGTGATGTAGCTTCTGGGTGAAATCGGGTTGTTCACTGCGTCCAAGAAACCTCCCTCGAGCGTGGGGAACGTTGGAACTACTTCCTTCCCTTTACTTGTGTCTACCGAAATCTTCCTTATATCCTTGATGCTCTACAACCTTCTTTTTTATCGAACTGTTAACTGACTCTCGTATACTTCTCTTTGCAGCTGGCCACTGTTCGCCTTCATGGGAACCTACTGGCTCATCTCCTACGGTATCGCTTACGACAGTAAGGATAACCTTTCTCCATTTTTCTCCGCTACTCCTTTGCTTTCAATAATTGACATTCCTTCTCGCTTCTTCCTCTTTAATCAGCCCACTTGAGTAAGTCCCTACAACCCTTTCACTATTACCTCGAAACAATGACACTGACCAGATTCCTCTCTTCTCCACCTTCAGAATTCCACAAGAACTTCAACAAGGACTAAATCAGCTGCCTCTTTCACCCTCAACAATGGAGTTGACGGCGATAGCGCTGGCTTTAGACCGAAGAAATTAGATTGCGATGCAGACAAACGAATCGAAATCTGAGTATGATTCAGGAAGGGAAAGATACTTTGCGCACAACAAATGATACAATTTGGCCGACAACTGACCGGAATTGTTGAAGCAGAGCTCGTTTGACAGCAGCGGTCGTTAAGCCGCTGCAGCAGCGCAAAAGAAACGAGGTCGAAAAAAACCTCACAGTACCAAATCGTTTTCTACACAAATCTTATTGCACTCGTACAGACTTCAAAGAGACGACAGACGAAAAGTGAGCAGCAACTTGACTTTTTCAGCTCACCGGAAATCAACCCCCAGCTCCTCCCGAGATTTTCACCTGCCAACGCCCTCTCGCCCAGCACTCGACTGAGAAATCTCAACGCAACCATGTCATTCCTAAGAGCAACAACCCGGTCATTGGCAACTTCATCCTCAAGGAGGTTCGCCTCTTCGTTGGTCTTTATCGAGCATTCCAAAGGAGTCATTTCACCAGGCAGCTTGAGCGCCGTCACCGCAGCTGGAAAGATTGGTGGACAGGTAAAGACCAGCTTCCTTAGACTCATATCTGCGTGATCAGTATCCAAATCTGTTTGCTTTGCTGATCTGTCATATTTGCTGCTGATGCTGCTGGAACGACAACGAGTAGGTCGATGGTATTATCACGGGTTCAGCTGAAGATGTGAAAGCAATCACAGACAAAGCGAAGTCGTAAGTTTCTGTGACATTGTTCCTACTGTATCTTATGTGCTAGGTGTAGCTGGGGGATTAGAGACTGACTCTTGATGTTATACTTCTGACCTGGTCGATAAAATACCCTACGCTACTCTAATAGGATATCTGGTCTTACCAAACTCCTCACTTCCTCCTCCCCATCCTATGCCCACACGCTTGCAGAACGTCCGTCTCCTTCTCAACATCTTTTTCTCCAAGAAAAGTCACTGACGTCTCCGCATATTCCTACACCACAGCACTCGCACCTCTCTTAGCTTCCCTAAAGTCCTACACTCATATCCTGGCTGCTCACTCTGCTACTGGAAAGGATCTCTTCCCTAGAGTATCCGCACTGGCGGACAAGGCGATGATCAGTGACGTGATTGAGGTCAAAGGCGAAGGAGAGTTCCTTAGAGGAGTTTGTGAGCACCATGTTTTCTTGGGAAATAACTCTGCCATGTTATGAATTGACTGATTTAGCTTTTCAATCACTCCAATATCTCATCTGATTCTTGATCTGCCTCTTGTGTCTCTACGTTTTTCGCGCGGACTTTCCCTCCTCAATTTAGACGCCGGAAACATTTTGTCCCACGTCCAGTCGGACGAACCGCTGAAAATCTTGACTATCAGAGCAACATCGTTTGACCGTGCAGATGCAACAGGAGGTAGTGCTTCTGTTGAAGAGGTAGCTCCTGTCGATGGCCCCAGTGAGTCGATAACTGCTCTCTCAGCGTGATAGATTCATTTCCTTTACTGACTTAAGCTTTTTCAAATCCTCTTTCTTTACCAGCTCCAACAGAATACATCTCGACTTCTGAAACTCTCTCCGAACGACCAGACCTCGGGTCAGCTTCGCGCGTTGTCTCCGGAGGACGAGCCCTCAAGTCCAAAGAAGGATTCGAGCAGTACATTGAGCCTCTGGCGGACAAACTTGGTGCTGCTATAGGTGCATCGAGAGCGGCTGTTGATTCGGGCTATGCGGACAACTCGTTGCAGGTCGGACAGACCGGAAAGGTGAGTCACCGTTGTTCGAGATAGCGCTGCTGGGTCTTCAGAAGCTGACCATACCCCAAATTTTGCTTCCTACCCACCACGGAATAGGTGGTCGCTCCAGAACTTTACATCGCCGTCGGTATCTCCGGTGCTATCCAGCACTTGGCCGGAATGAAAGAAAGCAAGCTGATCGTCGCCATTAACAAGGATCCAGACGCTCCAATCTTCCAGGTCAGTTATCAGTTATCTGAATTTCATTCATTGTTCTGCTTCTTTGGATAGATCATTAACAAGACTAATTTCTGCAACAGGTTGCTGATGTCGGCCTCGTCGCTGATTTGTACGAAGCCGTTCCCGAGCTAATCAAGAAAATCTAAGATGGAATCGAGGATCTTAGCTATGATTTCTTATAATTTGACGTTTTACTTTTGGATGGAAATCAAGATGCAAGGCTCCTTTCTTTACGACACACTTTACACCCACCTGGAATACTAGCACGCTTACGCAAGGGGTTTTGAACAAACAAAGATACATGTTTCTTGTCTCATAACAGTTGATTCTATTCTCTTACATAACCAGTCTCACTGTTAGGTGGAATGAAGCAACGGCCGTGAGTCACCAAAGTCATTAGACTACAGGAACGATAGGCAAAACTTACTATACGCCAGCGCTAAAGCGCCTCCACCTATCGCTATGGAACCGAGCCACTAAGGAGATACAGAAACATTTGATTGAGCAAGTGTCCTCTAGTAGTACCGAGACTAGAGTCAGGGCAAAGGGCGAAGACTCACCTGGATGGTGCCAAACCTCGAACTCTGCATGTGCGTCCTCAACCCTGCAATCTCGCTCTCTATCCTCGTATCGACTTCTTTGATTTTGAGCTCATGCTGGGAGGATTCATCCCTAATTCTTCCTGTGGGTGCGATGGAGCGCGCGACAGGGTGGAGAGGAGGGGGAAAAGGTGAGCATTGGGCAATGAAAGAGGAATTTCACCGCAAGAACAAGCTCTGTGGAGAGTAATTTACCTTTCTCTAAATTCAGATCCAACCGTACACCAGCTTGGGTCCTCGTGATCTCCTCCTTCAGCCTCATCTTGATCTTCTCGACTTCACCCAGCAGTCTCTCGTTCTCGCTCCTTAGTAGGTTCGAGTCTGATGTAGAGAGTAATGCAAGCTCAGATTTGAGCGTTGATAGGGAGACTTGTTGAGCGTAGAGTTGCTGTGGAATCGGGAAGGGCCAGCGAATTAGGTGGAGCGGCGGATGAAAGATTGACAGAGCAGCAGGAGAGTTGTCAGTTGCAAGTTGTTAGGATATGTTTCAAGTTCCAGCTCCCTCGAAGGCCATTTCGAAATCAGGTCGACAAGCTCAATGCTCGTCGACGCTCGGAGTTCTGACGTACCTTTTCCTGCTCACTCTTACTGACCATACCCTCGCTCATATTTGTCACACTTTCATCTATAACCTCGGCAAGTGCACTCATGATCCCTTCAGACTGTTTCCTCGTCAACCCTTCCTGTTGGAGCCTCTCGACAAACTTGTGGGTGTCGAAATGAAACGACGACCGTCTTGAAGTAGTACTGAACGTCCGGATTGCCAGAGACGACGGCCCTGCTCGACTGAACATTGTGATGAAGCTCGGAAGGTGACTGGAGGTGTAAGAGTGGGATCTGAGGTGTTTAAAGCTTCTTCTCGAGAACTGAGCTAAACCCGAAAAAGAAGGAGAGGAGTAGAGTAAGTGCTGCGGGGCCTTCTCCTGGACATGTCATTGAGCCTTATATCTGTACATACCTTAATTGAGAGTCTGTTGGAGCTTCCGCGTAGTTTGTTGCAAAGGGGTGATCTGGTTAGTCGCCTGCTTTAAGCTGATGCTCCTCTGCTGGGCGACTAAGTGGCGCGTTGTGGGCGATTCAACCCATAAAGCATCATCATTCGATGGATTACTAACATGGATCGAGATTGGCCATATGCACAGTAGTGTCTAACGCCGACTCTAGTCTCTTTGCGCGCAAAGAGAGGCGATGAGATGAGCCGCTGCACCTCCAACGCCAGACTTTAGACCTGGGACTGCTCTGTGGGTATCAGAGTTGGAAAAATTACTCAAATTCTTCGATATGCCTTGCGATTGGAGTAGATAGCGACAAGCTTTTTCTGATTGTTTCGATGTTGTGTGCGCCTCTGTCAACAGCTTCACAACAGGTCCTCACACAAGCGGTTTCAATGATAGCTCGAAGTTTCCTACTTTCTCAAAAGACAGAGGAAGAATACAGCAACGGAACAGATAACGCTCCTTCCGTTTCCTGTCGTGCATGTATGTGACCACGATATGTCTGTACGTTGCTCTGTTTGTTGCACCATCTGACGGCTTAAACGTCTTGTAGATATATTGATTTTTCAGCTGAACTTAAGTATCTGATTTCGTTCTTGTAATATCCACCAATGTGCCAACAGATTCTCCTAAGCGTACTAGAGTTGTTGATGGTAATCAGAAGAGATTGGCACCAAATGAAGACTGTCAAATCATTGCAATAGTGGGTCCCAATAACATTTCCTCCTACCACACTGGACTGTTTCCTATACACATCTACAGTTGCACGAGTTCAGTCGTCAGTTAGTTCTTGCTATAAGAGGCGAGTTCAAGCTGCATGCTGCAAATAAAAAAAAGTCTTGTTGGAGAAACGAGTGTGTCTTCCATCTCCCTACTCGTCATTCTGGTAAAGTGCAAACAAAATCGTTAAGTGCTGCGAAACTGGAGCCCGATGTGAGGCTCAAAATCCTAGACGCATTATCGGTAGTAGAATGAACCATTGATCGTAGTAGTTTTTAATGATGTTGTTGTTGAAGATGGCCTATCCGCACTTCCACAGAAGTTGAAAGAGAGCATGCAGGACGCACAAAGTGGTACAGGACCATGGCTTGAAACGCCAGGACTTAAGGCAGAACTAACAGCATGATGATTGTATCAGTATAAAACTCCATTAAAATAGGTATAGTAAACCTTCAAACAAGCGAAGACAGTTGAGAAGGATGAGGATAAAACCCGCAACCCTTACTAAGCAGAACCGGAAAGGGTATCTAAAATTACTATTCTTTAATAATAAAACACAAGACAGTGGTATCGCTACTTCATCACAGAGACCACTATCCTTGTCGTGACTCTCGACCCTCTCGTCGTACCGTTACAAGAAAAACGTCCACTGCACTCATTCTCATTTACTTTTTTTTTTGGTGTGGTGTGGATAAGTAGTAATGTGTACTCCAGACGATACTCAGAAGCTAAAGGGGACTATTGATCAACATCAACGTTTAGAACTGGTGGTCCAATCCATCACCACCGGCTTTTGGAGGAACGGTCCTTGGTGAGTTTCCAGACCCAGCGAGTTGCCTTGTTCGACCATAGTTGTCTTCGAGGGATGGTTGAGAGTTCACTACAAGACAGATTTGAGGGCGGGAAACACACGTCAGAGAAACGTTATAGCGAATAAGGGGCGAAAGGAAAACGTCACTGACATGATGAAGTTGAGTGCCTGGAATTCGATCCAGTCCCTTTCTTCGGAGCACCATAATCTCTACCCCACTCAGGAACGTCTTCGTTCCAAGCAGGGGCTGGGGCTTTCTTCTTCTGTATGTGTAAAAGGATAGTGGCCGGGCGCGATTGTTAGTTGGTGCAGAACTTCCGACATGAATAGGAGCAGTCGTAACTGACCGGTGCCTTCTTGCCCAGTCTCTCAGCTCCACTACGTTGTTTGTTATTAGTGGCTCCTGATGTTCCAGCAAAGTTGGCTGGGTACGACCAGTGCTTTTGGTTGGGAGCTTGACCATCTATAGTTGCGACAGAGCGACAGGAGGTGGTCGAAGGTCAGTTATGTTTCATAGCTAGACAGCTCTGAACAAACCCAAAACGGTTATAAAGAGACATTGCTCACCTGGATAAGGATCTGGGTTGTAGTACTCGGCATCTTCATCCTCTCTCCAAAGCCCTTCCTCTGTTCTTCTGTCGGCAGCTCCGTCGAAAGTGAAATCACCCCTCAACCTCCTCTCTCTCTCAGCTTCAGTCTCCTCCTGATCATTCTCCAAGTCTTGGTCCTCCAATGCAGAATGGGGATTTCGCTCTTCGAACCGTCCGGCCCACTGAGACTTGGCTTTCTTACGATTGGACTCGGTGGGGTCAACGAGGCCGTGTTTGACGGCCCATTTAGGCGTACGGTGTTTGTTCGAGTTGTTTCGGATGTTTTGAATATAGAAATTGTGGATATGGCCTGTAAGGTGGTGAAACAGAAAGTAAAAGAGAGGGGGTATCAGGTCAGACAAAACGGTTGGTAACGTGCCGAGCCAAAGTAACGAGGACAGCAATCAACGAGACCACGTACATGGGAAGTCTGCACAGTCAGCAGGGTACGAATTTGGAAAAAGATGAAGATCAGAAACGAGCATAGCAATGAAGGAAACGACCGGACCGCCACGTGAATGGCAAAGAGAGGACGTACATCCACAAATACAGAGAAAGAGGTTGATCCAGAAATCGGTTCCAATACCGAATCGAATTGCTACAGCTGCAGCAGGCAAACACATCAGAGGGCCAATGTCAGTCGAAGCTCTCGTTCAAACGGCATGCCTGGGCGCAAGGAACATGGAAGGCTGAGGAAAGCGCTTCGTTCCCAATCGTTCCTGAGAAGGGTAGCTTTGGAGTGACTGACCAAGGGGAGGAAAGATGAGACCACAGATGAAGATGAGAACAAGATATCCATGGTGTTTCTTTGCCTAAGGGAAGCAAACAACAGACACAGGGCAGGGCAGCCAGGTCAGCCAGAGGGGTATCAAAACGGACTCAACTCGGGGCAGCAGCTTACCTTGACCTCGACCTTCTTGGGCAGATAATGATTGTACTGGCCTGGAGCCATCTTGAATCAGACGAGAAAGGTCGTGCTTGAACGTGTCAACTGAGTGGAAGGCACAGAGCAACAATTCATGCCCGAAAATAGTCAACGTCATGACAATTGCTTTTGCGCCACCATGTTCCCTATGGGATTCAGTGAATACGGTTCTCTCAGGACCATGATGTGGAACGCAACGGACTACGGTGACAAGAAACGAATAGCAGTAGGACAGTGATACTTGCAGCGCGATCATCCTCATGTTACAAAAAGTCTCGATTGGCAACTAAATCACATCCGTGAATACTATCATCCTTCCCCATCTTAACGCGTCTTGATGATACCAGCGGCAATCAGCTTGTTGATCTTTCCCTGGATGAGCGGGTTCTTCATGTGATCCTGAAGGGCTCTTGGATCGTTCTGAGCCTGCTGTAAGATCGACTGCATAACAG
The DNA here is from genome assembly GCA_014825775.1 of Krasilnikovozyma curviuscula. Taxonomy (NCBI): domain Eukaryota; kingdom Fungi; phylum Basidiomycota; class Tremellomycetes; order Cystofilobasidiales; family Mrakiaceae; genus Krasilnikovozyma; species Krasilnikovozyma curviuscula. The sequence goes on along the minus strand of MVAQ01000178.1, from coordinate 8,775 downwards.
GGTCTTGCATAATTTGCTGTCGTTCCCAAGATGAAAGAAGGTTCTCGTTAGGAATATAAAAGAGGGCACAAAGAGTTGCGACTTACAGCAACTTCTGGATCTCTCATCGCTCGTTGGTACGTCTGCTCTTCAGTCTCGTTCGAACGCTGCTTGTAAATCTCGTTCATGCACTTCGCCATCTGCTCTTCAATTTCTCGAGTGTGTTTTTTCTCCGAATCGTTATCAGTAGCCTATCCCAAACATAAACATAGTTCAACCATCGGCTCAATCGAGGGGGGTTGCACAGATACCAAACGGAAGAAAACTTACCGCTTGACAAGCCTCCACAGCCTTCTCATAGTCTCTCATTCCGAACAAGACGAGAGATTTACGAATGTAAGCCTTAATGAATTTAGAATCCAACTCGATGGCCTTGTTGGCGTCTTTGAGGGCTTCGGGAAAGGCGACCAGTTTCGTGTAGGCGGCAGCTCTGTTGTTGTACGCTTTGGGGTCGGATCTAGAATAGTAAAATACCAAATAGGTCAGTCCTTTGAACAGAGATAAAGGAAGAGGTGAGTTGGACTTGCGGTAATCGCTTGATGGCGTCGCTGTAAGATCCGACAGCAGAGGCGAAATCACCCTTCTTGAAGAAGGTGTTTCCTTCTTCTCGAGCGATCTCAGCTTTGGCTGGATCAATGTAAGCAGCGATATCAGCATCCTTCTTAGCCTTCTCGGCCTTTAATAGGAGAAACCAACACAGTCAGTACATCTTTATCCAAAGACACAACCGTGAAGCAGTCGGAGCTGAAACGTACAAGTCTGAGCTTTTCTAAAACATCAGGAGTACGGTGTTCAGTCAAAGACTTGGAGAAGTACTTGATAGCATTGGTGAGGTCATCCTGCTTCTGGTAAGCAGTGCCGACTCTCGCAAGAGCCCTGTCGCGAAGAAGCCAGGAGTCAGCAAAAGCCTCGGGAAAATAACACCAGTAATTTGAAAGAAACTTACTTTGCAACAACCTTGAAATCACTCCTCAGCTCTCTGCCTTTCTCTACAGCGTCCTCACAGACCTCGATACACTTGACGTAGTCACCCATCTCGAAGTACACGGCGGCCAAGTTGGTCAAGTAGGTGATGTCCTGAGGGTACGTGTCCCAAGCTTTTTGATAGTTCTCGAGTGCCTCAGGGAAGTTTCTCGCCTTGTACGCGGCGGTACCTTTCGCTTTAAGGGCGTCTGCTTCAGTCTTTTCTGATGGTGCGGCTGGAGCCGGCGCAGGTGCTGCTTTGGGAGGTGCGGGGGTGGATTTGGGAGTTGCTTTGGGTGGTTCTGGGGTTGATTCTGGGGCAGACATCGGCACATCTTCATCCTTTGCCGTTGGTGCTGAGGAAGAAGCTCCCGCTGGGGTTCCTTCATCGGATCCTTCTGGACGTTGCATTCCACTGATGTCGATGCCCATAAGCACACCAAGGACAGTCATCATTCGTGGATCCTGGAGCATAGAAGAAGCCATGGATGGGTTGGATTTCATCATTTGGATCTGAGGGTGGTAAGTGTCAGTGACCAAGCGAAAATATTAAAACAGTTTTGGCACCGACCTTGGCAGCAAAAGCGGGATCCTTCATCATCTCAGCAGTCTTTGGGTTAGTAGCAAGCTTTCCAATCATATTTGGATCGCTGAACATCTTGGCGAATGGATCACCCCCGCCACCAGGCATACCACCTGTTCATCCCGAAATCAAGATCGTCAGCCCTCAGAATTTGCTACTCGAATTCTCTCAGCAACAGATAGTCCTGACGTACCCATGATATCGTCGTCTTCCCTCTTCTGAGCCTTCTCGACTTCCTCCAAACCCTTCTTCAGCAAAGCACTTCCAGGCTCAATCTCCAGTCCCTTTTTGTACGACTCAATCGACTTCTCGTATTCTCTCAAACCATGAAGAGCTGATCCTTTACGGGAGTAGCCCTTTGAGAAGGATGGGGAAAGGGAGATAGTCTGTACGAATGATCGATGGAGACAGGTATCAGAATAGAGTAAGCGAGCAGAAAAGGAAAGAACACCACAGCCTGACCTTATCAGCATCAGTCAAGGCAGAGGTATACTCTTTGGCACCACCGTAAGCTGCTGATCTGTTCGAGTAGAGTACGTGGTTCGTCGGGTCCAATTCGATGGCCTTGCAACCATATCAATCCATTCTTCTCGTCAGTTACAACAATGCAGGTCAAACAAAACGACAGAATACGAAAGAAGTACCTTTGTGAATTGTTCGATGGCTCCTTTCCAGTCTTTTGCTGAGAAGAGCTTGTTTCCAGCAGCTTTGAATTCCTCAGCCTGCAAACGTCAACGCAAGTGAGCAAAGAAGAAAGGTTGAGCTTTCTTACTGAGAGATGGGACAGGATACAGAATGAATTACTCACAGTCGACATTTTTGTGATAGATGGGGTGAGGGTTCAAGGATACAAAATCCGACGTGCTTGAGGCATTGATTTCTTCCACTTTCTAGGACTTTCGACGCTTCGTGGCGAAAGGAAACTCAGCTTCGGTCGTCTAAAAGGACGAAGAAGAGTCAAGGCTCCTTGAAGGAATGGATCGAACAGCAGCTTTGTGATACCTGGGGCACACGGCTGTGAAATGAAGAAAACAGCGCGGTGCCGTGAGATAGATCAAAACAACCTCCATCACTTTCGCAAAAAAGGCCACAGGCAGGAACACAAAAAGAATTACTGAAGAAGCAAATTTGCGAATAGTATGAGGTTTTTCTAGAGAAATTATGTCCCAGTGTAAAGGAAACAATGAAGGTGAGGTACGCATCGCACTACAAAAATGTAAACAATAATAGCCCAAGACGACGACTACTGTTTCTCGAATTGAAAATTACATCTTTCCAACAAAAAAATGAAAGATCAACTATCAAAACAAGAGAGGAAAGGGTGCAAAAGAGTAAGAAAGGGAAACAGAAAAATGATGACCATGAGAGGAAGAACAGAAAACACAAAGTTTCACGGAGGAGGAGAGAAGCAAAAGGCGAAAGCGCTCGCCATGCCCTCTCCAGGAAAGCTATAACTAATGAATGGGCCCAAAACCAAGTGGGGGTCTGGGAGTAAATCGTGAGTCGTTATGCATAGCTCTTTCATGCTCTTGTCATCTCACGGGACAACGCCAAGTGGCGATGTTTGTCTTATTTATAAATACTAAGTGCAAAACCCAAAAGAAAGCGAGGAAGATAACAGCTGGACAGGGCCCAGGGAGAATGATATTATTTAGAAAAGGCGAGTAAAGTAAACTTAACCCTAAGAATGCACGAAGCAACACAAGAACTGCCTACTGTCACAGAAAAGGATGAAAGATTGTCATAATACAGATACTGAACGGAACTCAACGTTTCCCAAACACCAGCTACATGGTCCAAGATTGTCGCTGACGCTGACGCTGACGCTGACGGCTTCCGCCACCCCACCCATCACTTGAGGTCTTACAGGGCGACAGCACCCACCAAGAAGGCAATGACACCGGTGATTCCCATGGACCAAGCAGCGGTCTTCTCGCCGGCAGACTTGATGGAGCTTGTCGCGGCCGCAGAGCTCGATGATCCAGAACCAGCGATGGTGAGGAGCGGCGTCTGGACTGAGGTGACTGTTGCGGTCGACTTGGTGCCTGAGGCGGTGGTGAGCGCAGTTGACTGGACAATGACTGTCCCTTGGACGCTGGTACTGGTCACTCCGCCCGTAGCGGTGCTGGTGGTGCTTGGGAAGGGGACGGTGGAGAGGGAGAGGAGGGTGGTTGCGGTCGTCCTGAAGAATCGCACGAATCCCCAAGCAAACGCGTCAGTTTCTTGATATCAAAAGTGAATGAAGCCAAGAGAAAAATCGGGTTGCGCTTACTGTACGTCAGAGAGAGCTGGGAGTAGGAAGCCTGTCGAGGTCGACCCAGTCGCTGTGATCAGGCCGCAAGCAGCCTCGATATTGTTCACGTCCTGCTGGGCTGCACCAGCATCTGCCGGGTTGACATCATCGACAAACAGACACTGGATGCAGTCGTAGATCTGCGGGAGGCCTGTTGCAGTACATGACGAGAGGCAGGTCGCGGAGGACGAGTCGGTCGAGCACGCAGAGTACACGGTCAGGAGGAAGGTGCAGTTGGTCGTGCATTGGGACGGGATATACGAGGAGGTGTCTGCTCGCTTGTAGAGGGACTGACGGAGTGCTGAGGTGAGGTCGACTGCCGCCAGGGCTCGTGAACCTACTTTCCGTTGGCCAGGAGCAAGGGGACGATGAACAGAGGACCAGCAGTCAGCATTGCAATCGGAGGAACGGCACGGTGAGGGTGCGAGCAGTATTTATATACACCGATACCACGGGCAGAGCAGAGGGGCACTCACCCAAGAGAGAAAGAGCGGCCAGGGCTAGAGGACCACGCATGAACATCATTGTTTTTCTGGACGATCGTTTGCTGGCGTGTTTTCTGGTCTGAAACGGGGGTGCTGCGAGAGAGAACGCGGGAGGGGGTGGAGTCTGTCTGGAAAGGAGTGTAGGTGCCCGGAGGTAGCAGGGGGGGATAGGAGTTGGGAATCAGAAGAGGACGGAGAGGGATCGACCAGCGTGCCATTTTTTGGAGCACGCACCGCAGCCCAGAAAAAAGCAAACATACGCAAGATATGACCTGATGTGGATGTAGTATCTGGCACACACACTTGCTGTCTTTCAGTTAAACGACCTGGCTAAAAAAAGAACCAGCTTTCAATGTCACCTCAAAATCAGTGTGTGGCATGCCGTCGCGTCCTGCTCGCACATGCGGAAAACATCTGCGTTGAAGATCTCTGGAGCTCAAGCACTCAATTCAAAAAGACACTCTACCCTGGCTTAATCAAATCTTCCTCTCGTTGAATTTCAAGCAAGTCAGTCGGAGCATTTTCTAACGTATGAACTACAGATGGGGCTCTGACAAGCGCGACGTGCACCTGACTTTTTTTTTGGTTTTTGGTTTTTTTTTGGCGTATGCGTCTGACTTTTACAGACGTGGCTCCGTGTATATGCGAAGTTGCGACGTAGCCTTTCATACTTACCTTGCGAATCGGCAGACCAACTTCACCACTTGGCGTGTCCCGTGAGATGAAAGAGCATTGCACAGCGACTCATGGTCTTCACTCTGACGTCCCTCGGTGTGTGGGTCTTTCGGCCCATACATTCGTTCAATCTTTACCTGCTTGCCGTTCCCTTCGGGGCATGGCAAGCGCTTTTGTCTTTTTACTTCCTCTAGTTTCTAGTCTTCCTTTTTCTTGTGAATTTCACAAAAGTTTTGTGTGTCTTTTCTTACTGCAAGGAATTTTTGAAAGGTGTCTCGCGAAGAGATCTAGTAGAAAAAGTTTTGCGAAAGCACGAATGACAAACTAAAACATCAACAGACAAAGTAGTAGAATCAAATTAAGAAAGCAGAAGGCAATAAGTAGCCCATCCAAATCAAAGACCAACCACGTCGAGATCAGGTGTGAGGCCGCAACGACATACTTTGACGAAGGTGGACTTGAACTGTTATTTGTTGGGGAGCAAGTAAGGGCGAGGGTGAGCTGTAGAATAGGATAATAAGAGGGCTATATACGATGAATCGAGGCACAATGATGTTGCATCCCCGGGTATTACTCATAGTTCTATTACTTTTATTTTGAATGAACATGCACTCACCCCCGCAGAAAACCCATCTGGTGGAAAAACAAAAACTCAGTTTTTGTTGATATGTAGATAGCCCGAGTAAAACTTTAGAGAAAACGTAGCATCGTAAAGCCAAAAGCATTGAGAAGACAGAGTGTCGCAAGGGCAGGAAAATATGGGACTCAGCAGCTCTCCTTCTACATCCAAAAACCCATCTAGGACTTCTTTTTGAAGAAGAAAACATCAAAGCCCCTATAGTCTAGTGGTTAGGACTTTCGCCTTCGATCTCGGGCGACAGCGAATAGCCTCGGTTCGAATCCGGGTGGGGGCTCATATCTTTTGCCACTTTCTACGTTAAGTGACGTATATTCTTTTTTTTTTCTCTTTTTTTTCTTTTTGCTCCGCGCGAGACCCCTAGTAATATAACAATCGACAGTCTAAGGCAGGTCATCCTCTTTCAGGGTTGCTTTACTGGCACCTTTTTCTCTCGTGTTTCGATAAGGTAGTAGGTGGGTTAGTTGTTTTTTGTACTGCAGGGCCAGGCGAAATCGGAAATTGGAACCGTAGATCTGTCGTTTTGTGTTTACAATTTGCAGTGCGATGCACCCCAACTTTGTTGCTGCCTCTTCTATGCCGATACATCCTTTTTCTATTTATTTTTACGAGAACCTCGGGACTTTTCACCACACGGCAGGTTTACCGACTCTCAACGCATGCGGGTTTCTCTCCCATCGCACGGCTCAACGAGGCGCTCATCCCCTAGCGTCCTTTTGGATCACAAAAATCCAGAAATACTCTTTTTGTCCGCTCGAACGACCATCTCACAAACATGCTCTTCTTCCATTCACTTCTTCTGGGAGCTGCTGGCTTCAAAGGTATCATCGCAGCTGCCGTCGAGCCTCGAGATCAAAGTAAGTTCTCGGTGGACGCCGCGTTATTTTCTTCTCTTCTTCCCACACAACCATAGCTGAGGTACCCTTTTTTTTTTCGTTCAATTCCAAAAAGCCACCCTCCAATATGGCACTCCTGAATCAGTAGGACTACTCTCGACACCCTTCAAGGAGCTCGAGACCAATATCACAGCATACCAAGTTGCGAGAAGTGAGTGGCCACATTCCAATGAGAGATTCGTAAACTCCAGCTGACTAGCTGGTTCCATCAGACTATTCTGCTTCTACCCACAATGAAATTCACTCGATTTTCTCTGGTGCTACGGTGATCGTTGGACATCAAAATGTGGTGGTGTCACACTTTGCTACTGGAAAATCATGTAAGTCGCTTTCGTCTTCCCATATACAACATAGTGCAAGTATTTCTAGGCTGACTTGAGTCTGGCTTCTTCTTTGGAACTTAAAAAAAAAAAAGATAAATACGCTGACGTAAATGGAACCGAGCTTCCGTCAAAGGATCAAATCGACACTCGAGACGATACAATTTATGACAGTGCGTGCGCTTTCATTTGCAACTCTCTGTGTTCCAGCGGCTTCCTAGAGCTAACGTCTTCCGTAATGATACAGTGGCTTCATTGACCAAAATGTTCACCACCATCATCGCTCTGCAACAGCTTGAGATCGGTGAGATTTGCTTAAACTGCACCGTCGCTACTTATATCCCAGACTTTGCCAGTGAGTTAAGCTCTTCATGTCCTTTCGGATATGATCATCTCTCTGATAGTATTGATTCTTTTTTAGCAAACAACAAATCTAACGTGACCATAGAGATGCTCCTCACTCACACTAGTGGATTCGACGCGTAAGCCCATCGCATCGATATCTTTGCTCTGTGCTTCTCGAAGCCTCTCAAAGCTAACACACATACCGCCGTCCTTTTAAGTGATCCATCACCAAATCTCTACAACAACTACCCAAAGTTCTTCCAGAAGAGACAAGCCATCATGGAGCAAGCGCTGATCAACTCTCCAGGATCCACCTTCCTCTATTCTGACTTGAACTTCATGAACCTGTACGTTCTTCTCTTCTGACCATATATAGCACGACGCACTATCTCATTCTTAGTATCTTTCCTACCCAAAAATATAAAAGTCAGATTGTTCTTGAAACAGTGACAGGTCAAGCGCTTGACACTCTTATTGCGCAGAACATCACCATCCCCCTGGGAATGAAGGACACGAAGTTCAACAGAGGGAACTACGAGGGTGCGTGGAGCAAGGAAGACTACAAGCGGTTGGTTGCAACCGAGTATCAGATTGCTGCTCTGGGACCGCTGGAACCACAGAGACCCCAACCTGTGCGCGGTAAGTCACTCCCTCTCATGCACCATGCACCACAATCCCTTGCTATCCGTGCTGTGTCTTACAATGTTCTGCGGTCTCTGCTAGGCTCGGTGCATGACGAGAACGCCTGGGCTCTGCACGGCGTCTCCGGCCATGCGGGCCTGTACTCGACGGCCAAGGACCTGGCCATCTTCTCGCAGATGATCCTCAACAACGGCACCTACGGCGGCGCACGCCTCTTGAAGCCGTCCACCGTCGACCTGATCTTCACTGACTTCAATGCGCGTTTCGCGTACGAGGGCGACTCCCACGGCCTCGGATTCGAGCTCAACCAGAACTACTGGAGCGGTGTGATGCAGTCTCTGCAGTGTGCGGGCCACACCGGCTTCACGGGAACCACAATGGCAATCGACAGGGCATCAGACACTTTCTTCATTCTCCTCATGAACCGCGTGCACCCTACGAGGGAGTGGGCGAGCCCCAACATCGCACGCAGGGCGTTGGGATACTACGTTGCCAAGAGTTTGGGCAGGAACGTTACTAGCTGTGGTGCTTGCTAGATAATTAAAAAAAATAAAAAGATTGTGATTGATCTGATTGATTTCTTTTATTGAAGAACGAAAGGAGAAGCGCCGCGGGTTTGTTTTGCTGTCTAGCGTCTAGCGCAACTCGAACCAACACAACTTTCCCCGAGCCCGTGCAGCTGCAAAGCAACCGCAATGGACAAGTTCTAAATATTTCTCTGTACGACCAAGACGACCAGTCTTTTCTCAGACGGGAAAAATTCAGGCTTAAAAGGACTCGAAATGCCCTTCCGCCAACAGCGACAGCGACAGCGAGCGATTCAAGTTGCTTCCACTTGTCAATTCTCATCTCGAAAGAGTACATTCACTGCATGATCTCCCACAAAAGGTGACAATC
>MVAQ01000177.1:0-45750 GCA_014825775.1 Krasilnikovozyma curviuscula | reverse complement strand
GCCAGGATTATCTAACAGCTTTATATTTATTTGCGCCGCATCCTGATCACTTGCTTTATCTAACTCCCCCTGCTCTGAAGCCATCGACGTCTCTTTTTATCTTAAACACGTCAGAACAGGGGGAAATTGAAAGTGACTCGATTGCGCCTCCGATCCCAAAGGTCAGAGCGCCTGATATTTTATCCGCCGTAAATAAATTAGATTTTTCACCTGAGGTGGCCAGAACCCCATCTGCTTTCCTTGAACGTGGGTCACTTAAGGGTTCTGTCCATCCAGTTCCCAAGAAGTTGACTGAGGTGAAAGGCTGTTGCGACTCGCGTCTCAGATTTCTCTAACATAAATAACAAAAATAAAAATACTCCCGTCAATGCAATCAAGAACCTAAATCGTGGAGGTTCCTTCAGCGATTTCTCCAACAACCTGGAGGTCGTAGTGGTGGATCATCTAGTGCTGGTGAAGGTATCGTTAGAGCAGGGGGAGATTGCAAGTGATCGAGATTCGCAGCCAATCAGAATAAACCATGTCAGAGCTTCTGACATTATAGCCGCGGTAGCTAAATTCCCATATTTGCCTGAGATGGACACCACTCTTTTCCTGAATGTATGTCGTTTAAGTGCTCTCCATCCAGGAAAAGAAGGGTATTGCTGGAGGTTCAAAAGTTTCGTCTTCTCCACTGTCTTTATTGTTTAAAAACCTCTTCATTCAGAACATCTTGATTGGCTGGCTGCCATCTAGCCTAATTATTGTTTTTATTCCGCCGCGACTTGTTAAGCGCCAAAGCGCGCCTCCTACATAGTTGTATCTTCTGTGTACAAGACTTGCACCTCGAACTACTTCTGATACTCAGTTCCTGGTACAGGTTAGTAATATCTTTCTATTGTTATCATCTATGGACTACTTCTGATACTTAGTTCCTGCTGCAGTTAAACAATATTTATCGACAATCTCAAAATAATTGTTGTCATTGCGCCGCTACTTTAGCGCCACAGTGCCTGACTATGTAGTTTGTAGTTGGGCGGAATACGAGGACCGCTTCGCAACAAGAAGGAAAGTTGCCAGCGATAAGCGCCCACTACAGTCGGTTGTTCTGACGTCGCCTCCAGGTTACTAAAAACCTCAACCAACAAAACATTTGCTGCTGCTGCCGTATTTAACGGTAAACAGCTGCTGCGACTCGCATCGAACATAAAAAATGAAAATAAAGGCTCTTGGCAAACCAAGGCAGGACCTAAATCGTAGTGGTTCTTTCAGCAACATCTCCTTCAGAACTAAAGTACCAACAACAACATAAAATGGTACTCATAGAGATGAACAAAGCCCATCGACGTTGCTGTCAAATATAAGAACTAATGCTTAGAGAGGAAAAAATGCCTTCTTTATGAAGGAAGTAAGGAGGCAAACATAGTGGATCTCCAAGCAAAAATTCACTTACATGTCTTTCTTCAACCGCCAACTCATCTCTCACTTCTAACTCATTCTCTCCGTTCTGTTGATATTGTGCCGCGACTCGTTAAGCGCCAAAGCGCGCCTCCTACATAGTTGTATCTTCTGTGTACAAGACTTGCACCTCGAACTACTTCTGATACTCAGTTCCTGGTACAGGTTAGTAATATCTTTCTATTGTTATCATCTATGGACTACTTCTGATACTTAGTTCCTGCTGCAGTTAAACAATATTTATCGACAATCTCAAAATAATTGTTGTCATTGCGCCGCTACTTTAGCGCCACAGTGCCTGACTATGTAGTTTGTAGTTGGGCGGAATACGAGGACCGCTTCGCAACAAGAAGGAAAGTTGCCAGCGATAAGCGCCCACTACAGTCGGTTGTTCTGACGTCGCCTCCAGGTTACTAAAAACCTCAACCAACAAAACATTTGCTGCTGCTGCCGTATTTAACGGTAAACAGCTGCTGCGACTCGCATCGAACATAAAAAATGAAAATAAAGGCTCTTGGCAAACCAAGGCAGGACCTAAATCGTAGTGGTTCTTTCAGCAACATCTCCTTCAGAACTAAAGTACCAACAACAACATAAAATGGTACTCATAGAGATGAACAAAGCCCATCGACGTTGCTGTCAAATATAAGAACTAATGCTTAGAGAGGAAAAAATGCCTTCTTTATGAAGGAAGTAAGGAGGCAAACATAGTGGATCTCCAAGCAAAAATTCACTTACATGTCTTTCTTCAACCGCCAACCCATCTCTCACTTCTAACTCATTCTCTCCGTTCTGTTGATATTGTGCCGCGACTCGTTAAGCGCCAAAGCGCGTCTCTTATATAGTCGTATCTTCTGTGCACAATACTTGCACCTCGAACTACTTCTGATGCTAGTTCCTGGTGCAGGTTAGTAATACCTTTCTATTGTTATCTATGAACTACTTCTGATACTAGTTCCTGGTGCAGTTAAACAAAACGTTCCTTGCAACATATGTTCTGCCCCAGTCGCAAGAAGCCACAAATTCGCGAGAAGGGCAGCAAGAGTCCCTCTCGCAAGGGGGACGACAGGAACAATCCCCCTAGCGAGGAGCACATCTCTTTGATTCACTGGATGAAGAGACCCTTGCTTCGTCGTGTTGAAAATGCTCGTCGTAGAAACCTTTCTGAGTTGACTTTTGGCGAAGATTGGCATTTTCTATTTGTCCTGCAGTTTTGTTTAGTTGTTTATTTAATTCGCAACGCGGGTCAGAGACGCCATTTACCTAAGTCAACTTCACAGTTAGTGCGGTAGTTACTGAGGTAAGTCTATGTTCTCATTATATAGAAGATCGGGATCGTTACTTATCAGTTTGCGAAGTTTATCTTGTTCTTTTCAACAGGTGCGCTATGTATGCATAGCCAACTTCACATCTAGTGTGGAGTTTACTTGCTTTGTTCAACAGGTGCAAGTCTATTGCGCTTAACCACATTGCGCTCAACCACAAATATTATAGTTGAGGAAATGTGGCGCTAAGTAGTAAGTGGCGGCGCGATAACAACACCTTTCACCAATTGCTTTCAAGCACCTGCCAGAGGGAGCAAGCTCGTGAGTTGTAAGATGTTAAGCTGGATTAGAAGGCAAAATGACAAATGATAAACAAACCGAAGTTAGAAAATAGATTGAAAAAAAACTTATTGTATTTGTAACTACACCAGGAACTAAGCATATGAAGTAGCGTTCTCCTCGCGAGTGGGATCGCATAAAAAATTACAAAGCCGTCCCAGTGGCAAAGTTTCGCGACTGTGACGCTTAATGTATCTGCACCAGGAACTAAGTATCAGAAGTAGTTCGAGGCGCAAGTCTCGTGCGCAAATGAAGCTCCTATATAGGAGGCGCGCTTTGTCGCTTAGCAAGTCGCGGCGCTATAACAACAATGCTTACCCGTCTCCTCGCGAATGGCGAATTGTCGGGACTGGGGCAGAAGAAATAGCTTCTCGAAACGTGTTGGATTTTGAAGTACCTCATGATTTCGAAGCTGGTAACAAAAACAGAAACACCCTGCAGGAGATTATTCAAGTATTTTGCAGAACTGTAATTGCGCTCCGCAATTTGCTTAGTTCATAGCGTTACGGCTCCATAGTCAGTGGTTGAGCGCATTGACTCTGCAACTTCAGAAACTTCTGTTACTAAAGCTCCGTTGCACTGACAGAATAATATGTGGTACTGAAGGGCAGGCCGGTCTATCGGGCAGAAACAACAGCAGACCATAAGATCACTCACTACTCAGCGATTCTCACCAACTTGCGCTGCGAGCGGTGCCGAATCACCAATGTAGCGTGGAAAAGTATCGCCGGAGGTGATGAATAGATTCTTGAACAAATCACTCTGCATGTGAATCAAAGGCGTGCGAGCGAGCGAGCAATTAAGGGAGGTGATCTATGAGTCAGATTGAAGAAACATCAGTCTTGCTGGCTGGAATTGACTGAACTCTGGGTTATATATTTATGGGAAGGTACTGGTATTGAGCTCTAAGCATCCCACAATGAAACCTGAGTATGCGAATACGCGCCAGGTTTTTTTTTTTCTCTCTCCAAAGTGTCTCATCAGAAGTGACTCCATCCCCCACCGTCACTGAAAAGTCCACAAGGATTAGAATATACGTCAGGCAAAGCGTCTTTGAATATCGGATTAACGTACAGCAGAGCTTCCATCTTTCTCGCGACAAAGCTGGGAACAGAGTGTGTCAACCACGCCTTTCGGATTTCGTCGAGTCTAGGCTGATGCAGGTATTGAGGGAATCCACGCCTGAGAAGAGAAAATCAATTCGGAACGATAAACTTTTCGGTTGGTGAAGTGCAGATGAGAAATTTCGTTGCTTACTTCATGCTTGGGTCGATCTCACCATGGATGTCAAGATAGACATTTGAGCCCCATGAGCCACTCCCTGCCCACAACCATAGAACTTGCCATTTCCTGAGATCAAGGAATAGCCCTACTGGTGCGTTACAACTGGGAAGATGGGACCAAACCACGACAGTTAGGCACTGCACGTCAAAGGACCAAAGATATTTGAAGTAAATGAGTGAGACCTACTTTCTCATGTGCATGTTGCATTCACCTAAGCCTTCTGCTGCACCAGGAATCTCTTCTCGACAACAAGCACTTCCAACACAAACAAATTCTCCACAGAACAAGCAGATACCGGGGACATTTGGACAGATCCCACATTTTTTACAAGTTCTTTGAGTAAACGATTCGAATAAGGTGTCTAGTGACTGCGGCAAGCTGATGAGTTCGTATATCGTTGGATGCTCGAGCCTGATCAAGGCTGTTTGTGACCGCGGGCCGTAAAAAGCTCCAAATTGTCTGCACCACGCTGATACATTTTCGGTGAGGGTGGTGTTTTGAGATGCGAATCCTTCTGCTGGTGTTTGGATGTTAAGTTGTCTGAGCAGGCGTCGATACTCGCATTCGCTATCTTCATGTTTGGCCCCAGAACCGGCGCTGCTGCCCCGGATGACACGGTGAAGCATTGAGGCACGTCGGAGAAACGGTAAGGTGTAGGCATAAAGTAAGTTTGACAGGACGTGATCTGGTTGACCAAGCAAGTGTTCGGCTGCTTCAAATTGAAGGATCCTGGAATCGGCACAGACACAGCCGACGATTTGCCGGACATCTCCAAAAATATTTTTGACGACAGGAGCTTCCGAGGCCAGTTTGAACCAGGTAGTTGATCTACCCGGGTAACTTCTGAACAGATGAATCAACCCAATGACAGCGCGACAGACTTCAGCGTAATAGGTCAGAATCAAGACCGGCTGGAAGTAGATATGGCAGATGGCAGCACTCTCAACGAGCACACCCATTGGATCTCTCAACAAGAATGGTGCAGTGAATTTGCTATCCCGGTACATCCCAGGAAGTAACCTAGCGAAGAGGCCGTACCGAAGGTTGAGTAACCCGAGTTCTCCTCCTGAGGCAGCTGCAGCTCGGTTGTGCATGCTGGCCAACACACATTTCAGGATTAGACTTGAAGCAGCACTAAGGCTATCCGACACTGAAGACCCTCCAGAGCCAGGTTCCTGCCCACGTTGGGTAATTTCAAGGATGGCTAGTGTGTAAGCGCAGAGCTCATCTGGAAGGTACATAGAGCTGTTACTGGAAGTATCATCAAATGTTGGGGAGCGAGGACGTAGGTGCAGTGATTGCTGGGATATGGGAAGGATGACGGAGTAGATGTCGCCTAACATCTTTTGAGTAGGGTCGAACAAAGCGTTTCGTTCATTGAGCGGGGTTTTAATTTCGATTCCTCCTTCTGCAAACAATGGAATCAACTCCCCCGTTGAGAGTCGGTGATCCCAGAGTTTGGCAGTATCTGGAACCTCTCGAAGGGCTTCTGTGTTGATCAGACGCATCCAGTCTCTGAGTGGTAAGTCATCCCTTTTGAATGGTTTGGTGGGAGCATCATAAGGGTTCTGCATAGGGAGCAGGACGTTGCCCAGACTTTTACAGAGTGGACACACGAATTCTTTCCTAGCCACATTCTCAGGGTGATTTCGGGCTGCTTGTGAGTGGTGACGCTGAACGGTGGTTGCTGTATAGCCTTCAAAGCAGTTGAGGTGCATGAGATGACCACAAGTTGATGAATAGAGCCCAAACTTGAAGTTTTCTTGAGGGAAATTTTCTTCAGCTATCAGAGGAGTAACTGGAATTCTGGTATCCCTGTCCATGTCGTGAGGGGTGACTGCAACATCCTGAAGTAGAGTGGCTTTGGCGAGGGGAGACAGCCTCATCAATTTCGAAGGTTGGATGAAAGCCAGACAGCCGCAAGCTAGTGAAGAGGTACAATCTTCTTGACAGACCATACAAGAGCCGTAGACGATGTCGCTAGAGTTCTCAACATCGCTCATCTCGTCCTCTTCGTCACCTTGAGCATCCAAGAATGCTTGTTGATCGGCACTAAACTTCTGCATAATGGCAGCTTGGCGAGCTTGAGCTTTGGCTTTCTTTTGAGCTGTTGATTGTGGGCCTCCCACTTTAACTTCTTTGACAGGCTTCGCGATTCTCCATCGAGCAACTGATCCGTTATTCCAACTTGAGTTGATTGCGTCAAGACACCAAGCAATTCTGACTTTTACGCTTCTGAAGATGTCTTCTCCTTCTATGTCACTCAACAGACGAACCAACGTAATTCCCTCCACATATTCCATCTCTGACGCAAGACGAGCAAACACATCAGGGCGTTCAACCAAGCACAGGCACGCCAAGTGCAGCGCCAGTTCGATAACAGACTCCTGTGATTCTCTGGCCTTTCCTTGAGTTGTTGATCCATCTTGTGTTGCAAGACGGTGAAGGGGGATGAGATTGTGAAGGGTGAAGAAAACGATTTGACAGAGAAACGGCGATTCGAACGCAAGAAGAATGCTAGCATAAGGGTTATCGGGATCAAGTTCTATCCTCTTGGGTACAAAGTGAAAGTCTTTGATGGAAGCGCCAGTAGCCACCTTGTACCTCTGGGCCAGGACATCTTCAGCTTCTTGTTTCTGATTTCTTGAGTAGTGGTAAAAGAGAGGCTCCACTTCTTCGAAGCAAGGTTCTTTGAGTTCGTAAAGACCAACGTCGGTAGTTCCAACCGGAGGCTTGTATGTTGCAACTTCGTTAAGGATTACTCGAAGCTCAGTGCAGTCGTTTGCACGTTCAGGAAGCTTTTTGGTGAGATCTGAATAGGAGGTTGGGCCGAGTACGAGGGCGTGGATTACTTCCCGACGAACGAATTTGGTTGTGGACCAAGAGGCGATGTTTGAAGGCTCGCTAAGGCAAGTGATGACTAGTAACAGGAACTCTTCCACCATTCCAGCACTAGGAAACTCGAATACAGGATGTTCAATAGTACCGGAGAACCAATCGAGGAGCTCAAATCGGTCGAGGAAGGTTGCCAAAACCAGATTAGGGGGGAGAACAGTGAACGCAACCTGGAGTAAGAAGATGTCATTGTCCCAGGCGACCTCCCGCATTCCCAGGGCGGTGTGTTCTCTATAATGATGATGTTGAGTTCGCATACTTTGGCCATTTCTCACCCAGAGTCCATTTCGAAGTTGAGCTACGTAGACAACCACTGGTATATATATAAAGGTAAGGATGAGCCGATCAGTGAATACAGCGTGAATTACAAACGAACGAACCTCTCAAGGGAAAATCCATTAACAACAACAGCCATTTCTCCTTCGCCTTCTCCAGGTTATCGTCTTTGCCCCTAACCATATCCAAGGGTATGGATTGCACCAAAAGTTGTCGCACATCTTTGAAACCCACTTCTCCGGCTCTGCGCAGCATTCCAACGTGCTTTAACATGCCAGCCAGCAGCCAATGTAGAGGATTGTGAAAGGACACGTATGAGTTCGACACATCGTATGATACTGTTGAGAACTCTTCTCCGTCGATGCCAAAATTGACGACATGGTTTTCTGGTGTCGGAAATTTGCTGCGATCGAGGATTTGAATAGTGGTGGGACCCATGGACAGAACATCGAACATCCTCTTTGAGACGACACCAATAGCAGCCGCAAGGGACTGCACCTGTCCTAGACCGTAGCTTTCCGACCAATTCCTAGCCAACCGTCCGAGCTCGCCAGAGACCTGGAAAGCTTTCACCCACGCTTCAGATTCGTACTCGACGTGGTCCCGAGCCGCTCGCATCATTGGATTCATGCTGGTAAATAACTCCAAGAGATTTACCATCTCTTCCAGCTCTCCTTTACGTCCTGCAACGTAGGATCTCACCGCCTGACTTGACAGCAACTCCTTCAGGTAACCGAAAAGTGGCCCTACTTTTTTTATTTTGAATGCATCTGAGTCGGGATCCACTCGGAGAGTATTATCTGGTGGAAGAATGAGTCGTTTCTTGGCGAACTGGTTGGTGTAAAATGACCGAAGGACTTGGAGATAACGGACGAGGAGGTTTTCGCTGTGAACAATGTGAGCGGCAAGTTTGGGGACGGGAAAGATCTTGAAGGAAAGTGACGCTGTAGCGAAGTCGGATTCTCGGTCCATGAATAAAAGAAGGTCGATGAGCCGTGGTAATACCTTGGCGTAGCTAGCGGCTGTATAGAGCAGACGGGTGAGTTCCTATACACGCACTCGTTCAAAGACAAGAACCATTTACCAATCTTTAAGCTTCGACCTTCCTCCCCCAATATCAGTCTTCCTATAAGTCCCAGTACTTCCTGTCGAGGCTGTTTCCAAAGCCTCGTGTGATACACCAGCAACCAGTCCAGCCGAGTCAAAGATTGTGTGCCTATAACCCCTGTATCCAGGCCAGCCTTTTTCTTTGCAAAGGGAAGTTCGATTTCTCGTTGATCTAGCAATGCGTCTGAAAGGATGTTCGAGAGAACCAAGGCATCTCCTTGAACTGTGGAGGTGCTTAAGTCCAACAAGAAGGTAATGATCGCCGAGCAGCAAGACTCTCTGAAAGTGTCGTAGCTGGACCGGAGAGTCACCGAGAGATCTATCTG
Source organism: Krasilnikovozyma curviuscula (assembly GCA_014825775.1). Taxonomy (NCBI): domain Eukaryota; kingdom Fungi; phylum Basidiomycota; class Tremellomycetes; order Cystofilobasidiales; family Mrakiaceae; genus Krasilnikovozyma; species Krasilnikovozyma curviuscula. Next base: position 36,821 of record MVAQ01000177.1, on the reverse strand, counting down.
AGCTAGGGTATGGGCGATGTGAAGGAGATGAGGGATGGATGACATAGTGGTGATGGTGGCTCGGCCCTACAGTGTTAACAAGGAGTGCTAGGTCGGCTGTCGTCCTGACAATAATTAACGGGGTCCCTATTCACACTCACATGAGTATGTATCTTTTCGGCAACATGGTAGCCTTCCTCCTCCTCCATAGCAATGGCGTCGCCTAACTGAGTTGCAACGTCTTCCCTTGTGTGCTTCTCGTCATTCCAAAGAACGACACTCCACGTGGTCTTCGATTTTTCTGAAGTAGATTGAAGCATCGAATGATGAGAAGTATGTCGAGGGACTATAGGTTGCCCTTTCAGGTCTGCTTCTGATCGAGGGAGCGCCGTTTCTTCCACACTGAAGTCAAGAGTATTGAGTAGATAGTCGAGCGTAGCTGAGAGGGTAAGATATATCTGAGACAGTATATCCGGAGGGAATTGAACTTCTTGTTCTGGTTCAGGCGGTGCCAACGCGTCTTGGTCATGTTGATGATGAGGATGAGCTTCACAGTGCGGCAGTGTTGCCCACCAGCCTTCGCTTCCACAATGACATACATCACCCGCTCCACCTCCAAATCCTTGACTGATCTTCAAGGTTACCACATGGTTTGGAGTTGTTGTCGGTGAATGTGAAGAGTGATAGCAGGAAGTACACATAGTTGAAAATGTGTCGGACAGAGAACAGGTTCTGAGAAGGGCGAGCGAACGACGAGAACAAGACCCCAAAGAAATGACATCTGGTCAAACAGAGTTCTACTGACATCAAAACAATTGGGTGTTGACTCACTTGCACCTGTAGATGACATCGCCTTTCTCGAACCCTTTCCCACAAGCCTTTCTCTTCTTTGGTCCTAGCAACTCTTCCGCCAGTTTCTGCCTCTTGGACAGATTGAACCCTTCCCATTCCTCTAGACGGCGAGGTACATCCATTTCGGGCAGGAAGTAGTCGCTGTGGTAGCCAAACAGGTTGGAGTAGAGGATCTGGAGAAGTTCTGCGTGAGCTTCCCTCGTAAACTGATTGGCACTGGAGAGCCGATGCAAAGCAGCCAACAGGAGATGGATCCAGGTCAGTATCTTCGACAGCCTATTACGTGATATGTCAAAGCGAAGAGATGAGTACGCACTATCGTTGTGCCAACAGTTCAAGCTGCGTCGGGAGATCTATTGGTTCCATAGTGAACCTTCGAAGGACGACGCAGTCTGCTATCTCGCCCCTCCTTCTAATGTCTATTAGTCCACTGCCTACTGCTAGTCTTGGTAATGTCTTTTGGGGGGTGGGGGCCTGGTCGTTGTTACAGGAAGACGGGGGCAGGACGGTAATCTGAGGAAATGAATCGGCAAGGTGGATTCCACAGGCGGTTGGCTGTGATCCTAATTCTCAAGGGACACCAGTTTAATAGACTAATCAAGTGAGAAAACAGATCCACTGATACAAGGCAAATCCACCAAAAATAATTCCTCATTACGAAAAGGCATCACTGCGCGAAGGCGCGTCCAACAGCATTCTCTTAGTGAGAGGCCTGAAGTGCCCCCACATCGTCTGCCAGTAAGTCCACTAATCCTTTTTAAATCAAGAGCCAAGCCAGTCTCGCTAATGAATGGAACTTCGCAACGATGAGCACAGAGCAGCCAGCATACTTTTGCAGCTTTCCATCCTTTCACCCCGTCAGCACGACGATGACTGCAGGTTAATAGGTTATTGATACCTTCAAGATGTCAAGCAGCAGTAGTAGCAGAAAGCCTCTCAACCGCCCTGTGGAGAAAATTGTGTCGAAGGTATCCAACGACTGGGCCACAACGACGGCCAACGGTACGGCGTCAGGCGTCCTTTCTCCTAGCAGCAACACCCAAACAGCCCCATCCAACAAGAAAACTAAAAGGGAGATATTTGTCATTGAAGATGATGACGAGGAGGAGAACGGTGCGGACCACGACAAGGAACGCAGGGTTCGGCAATCCGTTTCGAACAGCAACCAGCGAAGCCACTTGTTGAAGCAGGAGCTCAACGCCAAGTTGTTAAGGTTGGATGACGAAGTGAGCTCTTGTCAACTTGCTGTTAGATCTCTTTTTTCTTGGACTCGTTTTATTGAATTCTTCGATGATTCAATTCCCGCAGCTCAGGGGAATCGACGATCAGATCAACGAGCTCCGGATGTTGCGATCAAAAGTGCTCAACGACAAGACCCTCGTCGAAGTTCAGCTACAGTCTCTTGCTTCTGGTATTGGTATAACATATAGTCATTCCCACTCTCACGGAAACGGTGCAAATAGTGCAGCTGCGCCTGGCATCATTGATTACACCACCGCTGAATTTGAATGGTCTACTCAAATGAAACGAACAATGAATGCAATCTTCGGAATCAAAGAGTTCAGGTTTTGCCAGGAAGGAGTGTGTAATGCTGCGATGGAAGGCCGAGATATCGTCTCAATCATGCCTAGTGGGTGTCATGTGCTCTTAAATTGACATCACCTCAATACATCTCACAAACACGGATATTTACTTCGGTTTAGCTGGTGGTGGAAAGAGTCTCACATATCAACTACCGGCTTTGCTCTCTCGCGGAACTACTATTGTTGTAAGTTCAACATCGCTCTTTCATCTCGAAACATTCGCTAATTTAAGCTGCATTTTGTTCTTTACAAAAAGGTGTCGCCTCTACTCTCATTAATGAGTGATCAAATCTTTCATCTACGCGACGCTGGTATCGAGGCTATTCAACTATCTGGCATAACTTCTAAAACTGTCGAACGAGAGTACTTCCAGAAGCTGAGTCAAGCCCCTGAAGACTTTGGAGGCTACGACAACAATGATGATGGTGAAAAACCAATCAAAATCGTCTATGTCACTCCTGAAAAGGTGTCCAAAAGCAAAAGCTTTCTGGCCCTGCTGCAGAAGATGTACAAGAAGGGACTTTTGGCTCGGATTGTGATTGATGAGGCACATTGCGTCTCGCAGATGGGACATGACTACCGACCTGATTACAAAAAGCTATCTGTCAGTTACTTCCTTGTTATTGTTTTCTTATTTCAGTCCTCACCCTGTTTCTTGTTTCCAATAGATGATGAAAAAGCTGTTTCCTACAGTTCCTATTACTGCGGTTACAGCAACTTGTTCTCGAAAAGTGCTGCCAGATCTACTGAACATTCTCAATTTAGGCCGAACAACTCCATCAGAAGCAGCTGAATCAAGAGGAACAGTTTTCTTCACCTCACCGCTGTACAGGAAGAATCTACATTACCAAGTTTTGGAAAAGCCTGCTGCAGCGAAGGAGGTGATTGCATCTATGTCCGGTCCGTAAAATTTTATTCTATATAGGTGGTCTTGCACATCGAGGAGCGAAATTACCCTGATATTTTCGACTCTTCATTTCTTAGCTTACATCCTTCAACACCATCGAGCGGATAGGTGGGTCGTATCCCGTTCTGTATGTCTCATCATAGGAATTGAATGTCTGCACTAACTTCAAATCATCTTTGGCACCTAGTGGCATCATTTATTGTCTGTCAAAGAAGGTAAGCAAGCAAAACCAACCCAGTATATCTTTGTTGTCTTTGCTTACTTTCCATCAACATCTCCTAGGATACCGAGGCAGTAGCTGAAGGCTTAAGAGATGAATCAGGGGGTGTCATCAAAGCAGATGTATACCACGCAGACAAAGATGATGGCCACAAGCAAAGGTTACATTTGAGATGGAGAGAAGGTAAAATCCGAGTGGTGGTTGCTACCATTGCGTGAGCCAACTTTACTGACATCACTCTACGATATATCTTGTGTGGCACTGATGTGCTTCGATTTCTGTCTTTGTGTCAGCTTTGGTCTTGGAATTGACAAACCAGATCTTCGCTATGTGATGCACCACTCAATTTCAAAGTCGCTAGACGGCTTCTATCAAGAAACTGGTCGAGCAGGAAGAGACGGAAAAGATGCTTCTTGTATACTTTGGTATCGACCTCAGGATGCCACACGAATGTCAAGTCTGACAGCTGGTGATCAGGAAGGCAGCTACAAACTGCGGGATATGCTAGAATTTGCACAAGACAAGACGAGCTGTAGGAAGAAATTGTTTGGAAAATATTTCAAGTAAGTGTCTCAGTTATTCCCTATAAGCCTTTCGCGACGTTTGTAAGTTTCTTACTCCTTCTTTGCTTCCAGTACATCAGCCAGTCTTCCCTCAACGTCCTGGTCCGGCGCAAACTCTACAATTGACGACTCTATATGTGGCCATTGCGACAATTGTACGCGTGAACCGAATTCTGTAATAGAGAGGGATGTCACTTTGGAAGCATGGAAGATTTTGAAGATCGTCGGAGAGATTGCCCGTGAAGATGGCAGAGTTACAATCAGCAGTCTTACAGACCTATCTCGAGGTGGGAAGGGGGGCACGTTTGGTGTCACAAAGCAGCCCAAAAGGAAGAAAATGAGCATGGCTGGAGAGAAGAGTACACTGAATTTAGATGAGCTTTGCGGAGGGAAAATAACGTTGTCAAAGATTGTAGGTCTGCTGTCTTCTCTTTCAGCTCAACTTTACACACATCTCTCTCATTTCTTTCTTTCTGAATATTAGGAAGTGGAGTACCTCATTGTACACTTACTCCTTCATAATTACCTTCAGGAAGAATATGCTGCTTCGTCATGTGAGGCAAGTTTCCCCTACACTCGTATCCTTCGCTGACACTTTTTTTTTTTTTTTTTTTTAATTTCACTTAAAAGATACAATCAACGTTTACGTCTCTCTTGGCCCAGGTGCCCTTCGACTATCGCGTCTGTCTCAAGCTCAAGTCCAGTCTGGTCAAGTTAGTTCAGCAATCAAATGCGCGTTTTTAAAGCCTGTGAAACGAGCCAAAATATCGAAATCTACCAAGAATACATACAACGCAGATTTAGCATCAGTACCACCTGCCCGAAAATCTAAAGTCGCAGTCGGAGGCAAAGGTAAAGATAAAGCGGAGAAGGTAGAGGAAGAAGATAATGAAGGAGAGATCATAGACTTAAACTACTTCTCAGATGACGAAGATGAGGGTGATCCTGGTCAGGAAGAGGAAGATGACATCGAAGACAGTGACGTCGACCTCAGGCGGCCAAGGAAGAAGACACGTCAGTCAATCCCTCAACCTGCCGACGACCCAGGAGAATATTTACCACTCGCCAAAAAGTCGCAGCACGACAGCAACAGTGAACAAAAGAGCCCACTATTCTTTGGCTGGAATGAAGACGAAGATGAAGATAACGATGCGTGGGAAGTAGCAGAGGCAGGTTGGGAAGTGAAGGTTGACGGCGGTGAGGCGGGCAGGAAAAGCAGCAGCACATCCACTTCAGGCACAAGGGCTGCCTCCAAGCTTGTTTTTAATGATAAAGATATTATAGAGATCTATTAACGATCATCCATGAGCGGTCAAGGTTGGTGGTGATATCTATGTTGTTTTGTTTACGTTAGGAAGAATTCCACCATTAATTCGTGGATTAATCGTAAGCTTCTTTCTGTAGCCACCTCCTTTTGTTATACTCGAGAATGAGTAGTACCAGTACCAAATGTCAGACTAGAAAGAACGAACCGTTTCGCCACTTTGCCTAATGACCATGGATTGTGCGATTAACAAGAGGACGCCTGCTTCCAAACGTCACAAATCACAATGAGAAAGCCAATTGTAGGTAAAAACCTGCCCAGATTGCTGTCGTAAGTCTTTACCATATTTATGTTTCTTCCAATCTGAGCCCACCGAATGTTCACCTTTTTTTCCCTCGTTGATTTTTTCTCGCTACGAATTCGTAGTTCCCTGCCTCACGATGGTTTGGGATATCGAGTAGCTCCAATCTCATGGATAATGAAGGGAAGAACCAACTGCTATTACACGATAACATCGTCGAATTTGAGGCTGGTAGAGAGTGACAAGCGTAGGCAGTTTGTCGTCGAGGATACCAAGGCGAAGAGGAAGGAAGATCGAGTGAATGGTTGTAAGTAGCGCTCCTTCTGTCGTAGAATTTCTTTTTCTCTGTATTGAAAGATAAATCCCTTGTTCGACTATGCTTACTCATTGCTTCCTCTTCTCCACAGGGGAGTATGTGACGCCGCCGGCGCATATTCCTGCTGAGGGCTCGCTGGATGAGCTCGAGCAGCATGCGAACACGACATGGAGAGCAACAGGCAGAGCTTGGGGAGTTTTGACGTGGAATGGTGCGTCTCAGCTTCACAGAATCATTGGCAATTGACTGACAGTTTGTGTCTGCATGGTGTGTAGGAACCAACACCAAGTGGGGCTCACAATCGATACGGCTGAGGAAGGGGTTCAAGGAGTCCTGGAGAGAAGTGCCCCAGGACAACGAGGTTGATGATTTGGTGATCTCCATGGATGAACTGCGCGTACGTTTTGATTTCGCACTTCACGCTCTTCATCAAGACACTGATATACATTACCTGTTCTTGTTATTAACTTTCGCCAGTCTCTTGATCGAAGGAGGAATACCCAGAAGATTGCATATCACCCTGAGGCATCAGCAGCAGATTTAGAAGGAGCAGCATCGGCAGAGAAGCAGTAAATGATAAAATTAATATTTCAACGAACACACGCAAGAAATGTACATGTCTCCAAGCACCTTTAATAATGGCTCTTCATCTCGAGTCATCTCGGAACGCATTTTCTGAGCTTCCATGTGGCGCACCCCTCGTGCCCTTGGTTCAGTTGCGCGAGGGCGAGAGCTAGTGGCCTCTTACCCAACGGTGGAGATTGGATATGGTGATTCTCAAAGCTCTACTTCTACCTCTGGTTGCAGCCCTCGCAGTACAAGCCGCTCTGTTTACCTCGACATTACCTGTGAGTCTTGCTGCCTCACTTTCCTACAATTGAAAAAACACGGCCAACGGTCGCTCACCTGGTCCTTTTCCCTGCTTTGCTCTGTAGTTTACGTTTGTATTTCCAGCTGCACTGAACACTTGCAAAGTACTGCTGCTGACCTCCTACTTTTCATTTGGGACTCTTCACAGGGATGGAGATACGTGAGTTGAACTACTGGAGCCCTACTAGCAGTCATCCCTAAGCTGACTCCCCATACTCCTGTTTTCCCTTTTTTTTTTTTCTCAGTGTCCTGATATCTAAGTCGACCAATGCAGCTGGATTAACGTTTATTCTCACCGAGTACGTGTCCATTGTATTCAGTTTTCTTGACGTGAAGTGAGGAGGAGACCAACTTACGATTTCTCTCGCACTCCCACCGGTCCCACTATTGGATGCCCATTACTCGCTCTTGCAGGTCGACCCTTTCAGGGGCAGTGACAACACCCGTTACGACAGGTACAGCGACAACACCAACTCAGCAGCTCGGGGGTCAGCTTTTCACTTCTGCAGATACTGGTGAGTCAGGCTTGGCCTTCGAAACTGGCCGAGATCTGAAGTAATGTTTCAATATCAGTCGTCAGTACTACGTTCCAATTCACAACCACAAATGCGGCTGGTGCGACGGTTGTCAGAACCTCTGTCTTCGTTCCTGTGAGTAGGCCGTGTCGTCTCTGTGGCGACCTCGTTCGGCATGAACCTCACCCTTTTGCTCTAGAGTTTCGCTGCCACTTCGACTCCAAACCCAACAACACTAGCTCAAGGTACAGTTCTCGGATTATCCACCTAGTAAGTCAAATGAATATAGTCGTTTGTTTAAGTGCGTCCGTTGACAATGGCCGCACAACACTCCATTAGTAATTCCATCATAGGCGCAGCAGCAACAACATCTTCAGCAACTGCTAGATCATCGGCCTTTACTTCTACTTCTGGTCCACTTCCGCTCCTCTCACTTCTCAGTGCCATCGTTGGAGTCGTAGTTGGTTTCAAGTTTTTGCTGTGATCATCGATCAGAATTCATGAGATTAGGACGGTAGTACTTCTGGTAAAGCCATGTATCAAAAGGGGGGCGAAGTGTATATAACATGCTGGACTTAGGATTCTACATTTTTTTCGGTTCGCAGGAGATCACGCTCGGTATGATTGCTGTTTGTACTTTGTTCTCTAGACCTCCGTTTTATTTTCATATTTCACCCTTTTAGGCCAATACTGAAAACGAACTTTCGGCTCTATCAAAGCGTCGATCGATTTGGCTTTTCGAAAGGCTGAACCCGAGAGATCATCCAACTTGCTAACGACAAATGGTACGAGAAATTTACGTTGCATGTACGGATACAGTGTTAGAATCTGGTCTGACGAAGTACATATTGATCCAAAATATAGTGCGAACGTATTCTGCGGCTAGCGCACAGTTTTAATGATATGAGCATCGTTCAAGGTCGTGAAAGTGTTTCGCGTCTGTAGAACCAGAAGTAACCTATGGCAATCACTACTTGACATAGCAGAGCGCCCCAGAAAGTTCCGTTATTGATGACAGTAGATGCTTTCATGCCGTCACTGAAGGACCAGAGAGCAGGGTTTGGGAACACAGGTCCAGGGCCAATAGCGTTTGGGGCAGTGCGTCTAGCAATCATCGTTACGGCTGATGATAAAGAGAAAAAAGAGTCAAGTTTCATGAAAAATGAAGGACGCAGTTTATGACACTCACTTGTGCCAATGACTTGACTCAGAGCGAGCGCAGCGCATACATGGAGTCTGGAAAGCGTCTGCAAAAGTATCATGCCGAGACCAACACCTTGGACAGCATCTAAGACTCCAAGCCATAGCCACAGTGACGTAGAAACATATGGTCCAGCAGCCTGCGACGTTCAAATACAGGCAAGGTAAACGACGTGCCCAAGAACTATGAAGAGGGTGAGACTCACCCCTGCCCATGGAATGTACAAAGCCACAGAACTAGTCCCCCAAAACATCTGTCCCCACTTTGGACATCCAAGACCGACAGCAAAGACACAGAGTACCCATGAGTGTGTCTTGGAGAGGTGGGTGAGAGCTCCAAGCAACAATGCCCAAACACCCACGAAGAAAACGAGAACGAGGATGAGAGTACCCCAGGATGGAATCTTATTGTTCTCCCATAAAAACGACCATGATCGACCATAGGGACCAGAGAGCCAATAATTCTGCAATATTTGCGAGAATAAGAACCTGTCGTGCAATCAAGAAGAAGTCAATGCGATGAAGGCGATAAACACTTCTTTGGACGAATAAACTTACCAAACCACAAGTTTTCGTCTGAAAAGAGTTCGAAAGAAGTTGGGTACTGCCGGTGGAGCCTGCTTGTAGTAATCTGGAAGTCCGAATCGCAAGCAAAAGAAGAATCCAAAGCAAACAGCTGCGATGGGCCAGATGATGATAGCAATCCACCAAGGCTGCTGAACTCCTGGAGCATTAGCACTGAGTCTGTTTCCCCAGTACCAGAGAGCAGCCACCCAGAGTTGCTGCAGGCCCTGTACCATGCAGGCTCTGAAAGCCCAAACTTCAGTCGCAGCGCCTGCTTCTTCACCAAAGTTGCATCCAAAGAAGAGAAATCCAGCAGCAGATGCAACCGAGTAGAACCAAGTGGCAACATTGGTGATCCAGGTGTTGGTGATGAAGCTGAAGTTACCGACTGCTGGTAGGGGAATGAGGAAGAACGCGAGGGCAAAGAATAACCAAGGAGTGGACAGCACCAAGACAGAGGGTTTGGAACGGAACAGATAATACCAGACAAATGAGGATACCAGAAAAATACCTCCGAGAGTGTAAAGGGTTGAGCTCTTTTGGTAGTTGGCACCAGACAGCAACGTGAGCTGATATGATGTAGCTGACAGCAGTTGGCCGGCACTCAAGATCAAACAGTATAGTGACCATTTTCCGACTTGGTACTGCATCAGAATCTGCATTCTGGTGAGATGTTTATCTATTGGAGCCACGAAAGAGGAAGCTGCGGTGGAGTTTCGGGTATGGGTGTTGCCTGAGAAGGGGTCCGGAGAGTTTGATCTGGAATTGGCCCTTGAGTGGCCGTGTTGGAAGGAGATGACAGAGTTGTTTCTAGAGGTATATACCGAGTAGTCGTTCCGTATGGCAGTGCTGATCTGAATCTTCTCCCTTTTAACCTGCGCAAAGTGTTTCTTTTCACTCGAGATCAGGAATTTCTCGATACAGAGCTCTCCTTGAGAGTTGTCAGCAGATAGCCCCTTCAACCGTCTGTTAAACTCTTCAGATACATCTCCATTGGCATCAGTGAACTGTGAAGAAGAGATTGACGAATACGAGTTAGTAGAACCGCGTCAACCAACCTCGAGTTAAAGCGTGAACATCTTACATCATTGACCGCCGTGTTCAAGGCAGATGTCCCTCCCTTCGCTTCCATGATGGTAGAAATAGAGTTCACACTGGCAACTCTTGAGTTTTTGTTAAAGGGCTTGTGAAGAGGATGGCGAGCTGTAGGCAGAGGAGCCCAGTTGACTGATTGATCCGCAACTTGTTGGTTGGCTCTGTCCAAAAGATCCTCGTAGGTTAAAATTTCTCCTAATTCATTTTCGTTTTCTTCGTCTTCAAAACCTCCGTCCCCTTGGCGGCCAGCATAGTCGGCGTAGATGGTGTAGATGGCGGTGAGCGCGTCGTCGCCTTGACTCGTGTCGCTGGATGCGGTGGAGATGGAAGGTGTCGATTTATGAGATCCACTGTGAGACCCACCGATAGACACAGAAAACGGGATAGAGTTTTCTCCATCAGATTTCAGGTGTGGAGCTGAAAGATGAGTCTTATGTAGTGACATCGAGCCGGAGCGAATGGTTAAGGGAAGCTTGGGTTGAGCAACGTCGTAGTCGATTTCACTCCAAGCCATTCCACCCGCATAAGCTCTTGATGCTTTGATGGATTTACGATGAAAGTTCTCCGTCTTTCGGCGCCATTCCACGACGGGAAACCTCTGAACTCCGGATCTGGCCCGGAGGATGGCGCGCTCTTCATCCGTTGATTTCAGCGCGAGCTTGATAGTCTTTGTGAGTTGTGACATTAAGTGTACTGTTGAGTCAGACTCAACGGGAAACCACTAGAGTGAAGCAGGTGAAACCTTGGTAAGTATCGATTTCAATCAAAAGGAAACGAGCTTACCCAGCCAGGCATTAGTCCAAGTCCACCTAAACGGGATCCAACACCGAGAGCGCCCTTTCTTCCGAACTCTACAGCAACCAGACCAAAAGGCTCGTCACGGGATGGAATAAGGGCGAAGTCGGCGCCAGAGAAGATGAAGGGAGGAAGGGAGGTAAACTCCGGCTTGGAAAAGACTCGCTCAGGGTACATTTCCATCAGCCTCGCAAGTTTGTCTGCTGCAAATCTTCCATACAAGTCAATGACTGGCCCAATGCAGATGAGCTGGATTCTTTGTTTCTTCGCCAACAAAGATGGCATGACGTCGGCGATCAAGTCAACGCCTTTTTGTTTTGACCATCGACCAACGAAAACGAATAGCTCAGCTTGAGGATCCTGTTTGATACCTGCCCATTCTTGAGTTTGGCGTTTGTTCTCAGGACGAGCCTGGAAGGACAAGAGAAGGTTCTGAGTGTCTGCCACCGCTAAAACACCGATGAACGAAGCAAAGGATCCTCACCTTTTCAGCCTCAACATCAACAATAACTTTGTCGATAGATACAGGCTCCTCATCTAAAGCAGCGATATCCGAGGGATCAGGCTGTGTGCAGAGAAGAATAGTGTCAGTTGCCAACTCTGGAAACCTCACAAGGGTTTGAACAGGACTCACATTCGGCAGTGACTCAATTGTACGCAAGGTCCACAGAGCTGGATATCTAGCCCATGAACGCTTGCCGTATTTATCGGAGACGCCAGCGACACCAACCGAGTTTTGATGATGAGATATGAAACTGGCAGCAGCGTGCAGCAAATTAAAAGTGTTACCGAATTGTACATACTGGTGTGAAGATTATATACATCAGCATGAGTCGTTGAGTAAGCCTTATGGATTGTATTGAAAAAACTTACTTTGGTGCACACCTCCTTTGAGACATTGAAAGCAGCACAAACTTCGATCATCTCTTCTTTCGTTCTCAGCGGCCAAAGACCCTGGAACTCTGCATTATGCAGAGAAAGACAGACTGGTACAATCTTTGGCAGAAGATAGAGAGGTGCGAGAGCTCCGTGGTAATCGTTAATGTGGTACTGTGAAAGTGCCGAGAGCACCAGGATTAGCGAATACGTTCCACTCACAGTCATGATTTCAAGAGAGGTTAGATATAATACTTACGATGTCAATGACAGGATGCCGGCGAATGGTTTCAGCAATGGCTTGGTTCCAGGCAGAGTAGAATACCGCGGACGGCAGGTCGTCCATGCGCGGTGGGTATGGCTCAGATTTTGTTTGAGCTCTGAATACTGGACTGTCCAGAAAGACATAAGTTATGTTGTCGAAGATGTGATTCTCCACTCTAAGGTAGAAGAAAGTGTAATTTTTACGGTCAAAAGAATGTCATCGAAAATTGTAAGACAGACAGGACCAGACACTCACTCGATCAGATATTCTTCTCCAAAAATGACAACCCTAATAGGATCTGCGTAATCTGCAGTCGGGTAGTCCAAATCTTTCACCTTGGGGACTACCCAAACCAGGTCCACATCGGTCATAGCTTTACCCATTAGGCTGGACATCACACCCAAGCCACCAATCTTAACCTTCAGCTTCCAGTCCAAAACCTCGTACTCCAAAGTCGCAATAAGGACCTTCCTGCGAGTCTTGTGAGGATCCTCGGGCCATCCAATGACAGGAGTATCCTTGAGAGCTTGGGCGTCGAAGATGCCATTGCGGCTTGTTTTGAGCGCGGCGATGAGTTGAGGATAGAAGGGAGATTTCTCAGGCTCAGTGCCCCATTCATTAATTCTGATCCCATAAAACTTCCATTTGAATATGAAGCACGAGAGAACTGCTGTGAATGGTGGAATAAACAAGAGAAGAGCGAAGATGATGGCTGATACCCCAGCATGGCCAATTGGTGAGAGAGACCACGCGCCACTTTTGTCGTCGATGATGACCTCCCAAGAGACGTACGGCCAAGGTGGTCTCGATATGTTGAGGTAGTTGGGGGTGAGAGAGTTTGGTGGCTGTCGATCGAGGATACCATCTCCGTCGTTATCGCCAAAGAAGTGGTTGTTGAAAGCCAGAGTGTTAAGCTGGATCGAGACAGGCCAATTCGCTGAGAACTTTAAAGACCAATCATTGCTAGTTCTCTGTGAGGTGAACTCGGAGTTGATGCCAGCATCGAACCCCCAGTTGTTGAAGTCGCCTCTCGCGTGGAACTGCGGAACTCGTCGTTGACCAAGATTGTAATCGATGTCTGCGTGAACCCTGACAGTTGAGGTCGTGAGTTTGGACCAGTACTCAACCAAAAGATGTTGGCCAGCCCAAGGTTGAATGTGAATTTGAGAGGCAGGAATGATTGTGGATGTGACCCAAGGTGACCAGGACGTCCAATTCGACCCATAATCGAGCGAATAGCGTAGCATGTCAGCTCCCACAGCAGCATGAGTGATCACATACCCAGACGATGAAGTTGAGATGATGGAGCTGTCATAGTCATTGGAGGAAAACACCATTGGGTTTTCAGACATTCCTAGGCGGAACAAGATGAGATCGCGAGATTGCGTATTTCCCCTTGTCGCGCTGAGTGCTGAGGCATTATTCACCGCGAGTTGGATGATTCCCTCGGGAACGTTTTGGAGAGTCGCTGACCAGTAGAAAGACGGTGGTTCTTCTCCAGACACCAGTTCGTTAGTGGGACCGGTGAAGTTGTCGCAGACAATGCTGGAGTTGAGGATACTGATGGAACCTCGATAAGTCGATGAAGAAGTGTAGTTGAATGAGATACTGTTTGTAATGGATCCGCAGTTCATCGGCGTGTTGTACTCCAATCGGACTTTCACTTGGGAGCTATTATGGGTTGAAATGAGAATGCGAGAGTCGTGAGAAGGTGAGCTGGAGATGAGCTGCGACTTTGGTGGAATCCAGTCTGTGAGAGGGACGTATATTGAAAATCCATATGCTGTCAAGGTGAGGTTGGAGAGACAACCGGTTGAGGTGGTGTTGGAGAAGGAAGTGCTCGAGTTGCGAAGAACGCGCGTATCGAACTAAGTAGGTGGGGCAATTAAAACAGAGTCGCACAAGCAATAAATTACAAACACTTACGGGATAGATCAAATTTTTTACAGTAGTTCCAGCTGAAAAAGGAGACAGCAAGCCACCATTTGGTAGAGAGCAGTTGAACGTCCAGGAGGTCGTGGCGTTCAGATTGGTGTAGAGAAGCCATACATATGTCGGATAGATTTGTGTGCCATTAGCGTTAGTGAACAGTTGATATTGATTTGACCCTCTGACTGAAGACCACAAGCCTATATCATTTCCCGAGCCCCAGCCTGATTGATACACTGTACTAGTGAAGTTGGCGAGATGGGAAAGAGAGAAACCATCCTGCAAAAGAGGGACGTTCGCTCTGACGTGGTGAAAGTGAGAGAGGATTCTGTAGTTGGTAGAAGTGATGTCGAGGTGATCCAGGCTGTTCCAGTCATCTTCGCACCCAATCAGCGCTCGTTCTAGCCCCATGTTGAAGTAGCTCTCTGATCCCACACGATAGCATCCATGACGCTGCCATGCAGTGTTGGCGGACATGGGCTGGCGACCATACAGATAGTTGTTCGAGTTAGAGTCGAAAAGGTAGAAGCCCTGCTCTCCGCCATAATAGTGAAGTGGAATGCCAGGCATAAGCAGCGTTGTGATGAAGGATCCAAGGATGAAACGTTGTGGACCATATTCTAGAGAGCCCCACCTGAAAACATCAAAGTTTTCCACACCACTGTATTAAACAGGTGAACAAAACAGACCTTCAGTGACAAAACGGAAATAATAATAATAAGAAAAGTACTCACTAGAGATGTCGAGGGTCGAATTCCCCAGTTGCAGCGTTGACGAAGTCATTTGTGAGAACCATCTGATTATAAGCAGCGACAAAATCGAATGGGAGATCGAACGCCAGATTGACAGCTTGATCCAAGAACAACAAATTGGAAATCGCACGGTAGATGGAGTAATGAAAAGCGACCGAGTCGATGCCGTTTTGGGATACATTCCTCAAGAAGTAGGACGATGATGAGTTGGTGGTAAGGTTGGTAGCGATATCATAGGTAGCAGGAGATTGACTGGGTGTCCTTCCTCGGCCACTAACGTTTTAAAAAAGAAGATTTCTGTATTGCACCTAACAACGATGACGGCAGATGTGGCTTACATGTAGAGAGCACCAAATGTATCAAAATTGGGTATTTCGCCTGAGATGAGAAAGTTCTTCTTCCCCAAATTGTATGCACACCCCCGTACATGAGTAGTCCAAGCAGTGAGACCCTCAACGGTGAGCTGAGACGCTTTATCGATCCTGACGGCGTCGAAATCGAGAGATGCGATCGCAAGACAAGCGAAGACTTGGATCTTGGCCATGACTGCTGGATTCCATTCTCTGAGACGGTCTTGAACACCTGAGAACTTGGATAGCTGTCGTTGCCAGTAAGGGCTGTGTGAAAACAAAGTCAGATCAATGTTCCACTTGACTCGTGTGAAGTTGCTTACTGGACACCGAAGGATTCCATATCTCCATACTGATCAAACTCAGAAGCATAACACGTAGCAAACTCGACGTCCAGAGTCGTTCCGTTGTCTTGCCAAAAAGTGGGCGTGTTACAATTCTAGCGAAACGGCGCAAGAAATGTCAGTCCGAAGCTCAAGGGAGGGACACGAACAGGACTGAGCGACTGACATCGATGATGCTGTTGTTATACTTGAACGTTCGAACGGAGAGGTCAAGTCAGGAAGCAAATCAAAGCCTGAACCATATGAATTGCGAAACGCTAACCGAGAAGTCCTGATACGTGTTGACAAACCAGGGGTGGTAGGCAGGGTACTTCCACTCAGCGTTGTATTCATTCAAAGAGAATGGTGTTGAGGAATTCA
Source organism: Krasilnikovozyma curviuscula (assembly GCA_014825775.1). Lineage (NCBI taxonomy): Eukaryota > Fungi > Basidiomycota > Tremellomycetes > Cystofilobasidiales > Mrakiaceae > Krasilnikovozyma > Krasilnikovozyma curviuscula. Next base: position 20,921 of record MVAQ01000177.1, on the reverse strand, counting down.
AGTGTCTGGTAGGCGGAGAGAATGGAGTGAGAAGCCGGGAACGAGGCGAGGTTAGAGTAACCTTTCCAAAATGATTCAGCAACGAACCCTTCGAATCCGATGAAGTCTGCCATCGTTCCAACAGTAAAATCCAGCATGAGATACATTCCTCTCCTGTGGATCTCATCTGCCAAATCTCTCCAGTCGTCCACAGTTCCCCAGTGCGGGTCGACCACCGAAAAGTCAACTGGCGAGTATGAGTCGGCCTGCCATGGCATCTGAAGGAAGATAGTTCCCGCGATATAGATGACTTTTGTTCCTAGCCCTTGTATGTAATCCAGCCTGTACAGAAGACCCTTGACATCCCCACCGAATCGAAAAGCAGTCTGTGTCGGGTCATTCTTAAACCAGTCGACAATGAAAGGTGGTCAGAACAATCTCTCTGAGAAAGAAGCAGTCTCATTACTCACTTCGAAGTCAGTCCCAAAGAAAGCATTGTTGGTAGGGTCGCCATCCTAGAAGCAGGCAGATACATAACAAGGGCGAGACGAGGTATCCGGTCAGACAGCGCCACCACTTAGCGCAGCCAGCGAATCAAAAACATAGAATTAGGGCTAGGACTCACTCCCCATTTGTCCAGCATGATGTTGTAGAACGGTAGAGCTCTCCAGTTCGTAGGGCTGGCGGTATAGTTCTGAGACCGCCCGGTGCCCCTCGTCGCAGAGTAGTCCAGCGGATTGCTGGCTGTCTGGTTAACGTTCAAGTTGTAGTCCACTAAACTGGGAGTGTACTTCAATCCTTGAGTACAGGGCAGAAGAAGTAGCAGCGTGATATCCAGCCATCGTTGAAAAGGTTTCATCGGCTGCCGCATGTTTCTCAGAGCCGGGTAGGCGGTGTTTAAACACCTGCTTTTAAGCAGATGTCAACACTGCGTCTCGTAGGGTTATCCGGAGTTCAATCTAATGAGTAGTATAGCTGGAAGTAGAGAGATATAGAGTTAGTACTGCAACCAGTGTGCTACAAACTGACAACCGAGAAAGTGAGCGGAAGTTTGGCCGTCTCACACGACATCACTCACTGCCGCTAAACCCAAGCCGTCCCAACCAAGAAGTTAATAGAAGGTCGAGAGAAAAGAGAGCTTGAGAGGTAACAGTGGGGTGTCGTTGCTGGAGATTTTAAGATTATTATCGGTTCATCTTTCGCTGTGCTGCCGCAATGATGCTCTGAGTGAAACCACCGCCTCACTAGAAGAAACATAAGTCTCGATACACCACAGTATAGGATTTTCTGAAAGTAAAAGAAAGTTAAGGAACTTCTTTTTGTAATGAGCTATATTGACGGTGAACCTTGCTCAAGGTAGTAGCGTCGATGTTGCGGAAGTCGACCCTGTTATGTGCTGTTCTTGTGATACCAGCAGCATCGACACCGCTCCTCGTCGTATGTTGGGTTGCTGAAGTCAGAGATGAAAAGTTGGATATACAAGTTCTTTTATTTGAGCCTTTTGTTAGCAGCCACATTATAGGAAAGAATACAAGTTACAGATTAAAAAAGAACGTAAACAACTCTGGTAGACGCTGATTCTTCACAGCAGCGGCAGGTAGTCACACTTATTGTGCACTTGGCTACAAGCCAGAGAATTTATTTAGTTGTTAGGGTTTCGTTGATGGAGATTGGTGACGACAGAGTTGCTTCAAGGGATATTGATGCGAGATGTTCGCACGCTCCCATCTTGGGTTTTCCACTCGGAGGAGAGATTTACTACGTTTGGATTATCTCAAAGCATAGTAAGGATATTAAAACGTCCCTCCGCTAATAATTACTCTTCTTTTGGGGAAATTGTTTCGAAGTGGAGGGAAGACGGAAAGATCTAACACTTTCATCGCACTTCTTATCGACTCACTGACAGGTATTCCTTCTCCACCTCTTCCCCTCTAAGTGAAAGTTTAATACGAAAATTTCCGTTTTTTCTCGAGAAGGGAAACTATCCTCTGAATCTTCATCTCAGTGAAGGTTTTTACGGCTGAGCTTGTCTCTTAAACCAGCTACTTTCAAAGGACCAGTGCTGTTTCCTGATGAGAGTCTCCATTTGATTCACCCCAATGCAACCCCAAAATTGGGATAGTGTGTTTGTTTGAAACTTCTAGTTCTGTAGATCTCTTCTGATAACGCAGAGGCAAGGTCAAGGCGCCACTAAATAGAAGCTGAAATTGGGCGAGTGACATGCCTCTCTGACCTTCCCTCGACCAAACACATCCTTCCTGCCGTCCTTGCAGCTATAGAAGGGCTATCATTTTGCCTCAAGCCCAAGGGATCCAACAGGGCGTTCTCAGTCAGGTTGGGCCTGTGTTAGCAGAGGGCAGGAGGAAAGGAAACAGCGAGCGGGAATAGTTTGAAACAGCCAACGATGGTGTCGTCCTCGCCTCTGTCTGATCTCAGCACAACAGAGGAAGAGGTGCCTTCTTTCTTTGTGAAGGCTCTATTTGATTATGAGTCATCAGACGCGTCCTCTTTGTCGTTCAAGAGAGGGGATATCATCGAGGTCCGTTCGAGGGAACAGTGGCTCCCCTTTCCATTTTCTCTCTTGCTGCTTGCCTTTGCCTCGAAGACAGGTCGACTGAGATATTCAAACCTTGCTCTGCTATTATACAGGTCTACAATACTTTGGATTCAGGCTGGTGGGATGGAGTCATAGATGGAGAAAGAGGGTGAGGAAGGACAAGAAAAAGAAACACAAAGGGACCCGTCTCGCTGACTGGTTCAATACGTTTTTCTAATGCAGATGGCTGCCTTCAAACTATGTAGCGAAGCTTCAGGAAGATGAGCTCGAGGATCTCTTGCATCAGCAGCAGCAGAATCGAAGTGAGGATCGAATGGCCGACAACAGCCCTTCTGAGCTCGGTCACCTCAGGCACAACAACCACCAGTCTAGTGCCTCAGCAGCTCAGAAAATCAGCAGGAGATACAGCAGAGATGTGAATGGGATAACGGGAGACCCAGGTTATGAAGACCCAGCCGATGCTTGGATTCCACAGGTCAGTTTCATCCCCAGCTCGCTCAAGTGCTATACCGCGAAGCAAGGTTCGCTGTCTAACGCCACTCTTCGTTTTGCTGCTGCCTTGTGCATTAGGTAACTGCTGGAGGCCATGTCAGTAAAACCATCCTTTGGAAAGGGTATTCTGCAAGCTAACATTCTGTTGTTCCTCAGATCTTCTACCTTAACACAGTAACTGGTGAGACCGCCACGGACTTGCCAGTCGCTGAAAGTCCTGCGACCCAATCTCACGAACACTATAGCAGCGCATTCCGGCGTACAGTAAATGGCAAAAACAGTACAGGACCTGCAAACTTACCTGCGGAAATTGACTTGTCCACGTTGGCCCTCGACGAGGAGGAGGAACTCGCTCCGCCTTCTCGAGAGAGGTCGTTGGGAATAGAGGAGCTCGAAGATCCGAGGGAAATCGATTTGAGAAGGGCGAGGGAAATCAGAGACAGGCTGGCTCCACCTGAAGCTGAGGGTGTACCTGTCTTGGCTCTCAAAGTTCGACAAGCGTTGAAGACCCTCAAAGAAGTCGTCAACGGTCCACCGTCATCCTCCACAGCACCATCCTCTTCAGGGGAAACCCTAGCACTATCAATATCAGAAGCACTGGAATACGTCGTTGCATCTATTCGAGACTTGGTCTATATCTCGGGTGTCATGGACGCTTCCCTGCCTGGGACATCTGCCAGTGCTGGCTCACCTTCACTCTCATCTGAATTACTTCAAGTGTCGCATCGAAAAGTTCAAGGGTCTCTCTCAAGACTCGTGTTCTCGGTGAGGACAATGGAGCACGATCAAGATTTTGACGACGTAACAGCTCAGCTCCGAGAACGGGTGTCAATGGATGCGGAGGACGTGGAGAGGGTGGTTGTTGCGTTTGGGTTGGAGGCTGAACGTGAAAGAGGTGGTGGGAAGTCAATCATCACCGGTCTTGGAATCTCTTCCCAGTCCAGCAACCCCAACAAGAAGAACGTCAGGAGGGTGAGGGGCTGGTTTGATTCACTCGGCGTTGCGCAACCTCTCAACGGTAGAAACGGTTTCATGGCCGATGCAGACAACTTTGAACTCAATCTGTACCCCTTCACCATTGACGCGTCTCTAGAAGTCGCAGCTCTTATCTCCTCAGCTGAATCATCAATCGAAGGATTCAACAGCTATGATGGTCCAATTGCAGACACTTTGGCTATGCAATTCGAACTGGTTCAGAAAATCAGTGCTATTCAAACCACCACACGAACGTTTGATATCGCTGGAGCAATTGATTTGGACGGGGAGGATGTCCCACCTGGCGCCAGGGATGAAGCATATGCCTCCTTGGTGAAGGAAGCGAACGAAGCGTTAAACAGCTACGAACAAGAATCGGACTCCCTCGCCGATTCTCTGGGTTGGATGATCACCTCAGCAGGGATTCTTCCAGATGAAGATTTTGTTCCAACGATATTCAGAATCAGCCTCCTTCTCAAACCGCTTCTCAAATCATTCAGTCGACTTGCAACAGTTTCCCAGGAACAGAATCTTGCCGTCAAGAGAGGTGTCAAAGGCAGGATAGGTCTGAGAAGACATGTCCCACCTTTACCAACCTCACGAACATCAACGTCAATCAAAAGGTCTTCCAAGCGTCTTTCCACGGATTCCATCTCACGTGGGTCCATCGCGTCCAGAAAATCGTCGCTTCTCAGCAGTATGAGAGGACGAGGAGCGGTCGCACGAGGATTGGACGAAGAGACCTCAGAACAAGACGATGAAGAAGCTGAACGACTGAGAGAAGAAGCCGAAATGGAAGCAAGGGACTCAGTGAACGGTGGTCTACACAGGTCGACGGCGTCCACTGGTTCAACAACATTGACTGGAAACCTTAACAGACCAAGAGGTGCTTCAATTGGCTCGACGTCCAGTCTGCTTACTGAGTCTGTCAATGGCTCAGTTGTTTCGTTCTCGAACATAAATGGGCGGCAAGGTGCATATCCGAATCCAAGGATCAACCCCATGCGGAGGGAAAGTGATGAGAGTGAGTGGAGATTTTCCAGAGATAGAGCCACACACGAATCTGACTGCCATTGCTATTCTGATTTCGCAGGTGGGCATTCTCCTCAATCTAGCAAGAAGTTAAGGAAATTCTTTGGTGGGAACGTACCTGCGGTTTCGCCTCCGCTGCCCTCTGAAACACCTTGGTACCTTGGTGTCGGTTATCGAGTACCCGAAGACCTCGTGTTTGTGGAAGGAAATCCAAGTTCTGTGAAAGGAGGTACTTTGAAGGCTTTGGTTGAGAGGTTGACGTTGCACGATAATCTTGGTGAGTCGTCACTCTAGGGTCTCCATCGTCAATCTCAAAAGCTGACTGATCTCCGATTTTCGCTTAGATTCCAACTTTAACCACACTTTCTTGATGACCTATAAATCTTTCAGTACATCGAATGAGGTGTTTGATGCTCTGGTACAGAGGTTTCAGATTCAGCCACCAGATGGATTGACTGATGATGAGTTGAGAGATTGGACCATCAACAAACTAAAGCCAATCCGATTGAGGTTCGTTTCTTGCTCCTTCTTGTTTCAGAGCAACCAAAAAATATCTGACGTTCAATTTGATTTCCTGCAGAGTGTTTAATATCATCAAAGCTTGGATAGAACAGCACCTGAACGACAGCGAAGACAAACCCATCTTGGATAAATTCTTGAACTTTGCTCAGAACATGCCACCTGAAATGTCTCTACCCTCTAAGCAGCTGATACGGTCCATTGAGAGCAGAGTCAGTTAAATTCTCTTCTCCATCTTCCCATCGCTGTCTAACAGTTTGGTTTCGAAATACAGCAAAAAGCTGGTGACAACTTCCTCGCTCGCAAAATGACTCTCAACAACAGCGTGTTTCCACCAGCGTCCATCGTACCTCGAAGTTCCAAAGACCTGAAGCTGTTAGACATCGACCCGCTGGAACTCGCTCGACAACTAACTATCATGGACTCAAGGATTTACAACAAGATTCGGCCGAATGAGTGCTTAAGGAAAGCTTGGAGTGACCCAGCCAACCAAGATGCTGCGGTCAACATCAAGGAGATCATCAGGTTCAGCAACAAGATATCTAAGTGGGTCGCAATTGCAATCCTCGCAGAGAACGACGTTAAAAAGAGAGCTGCTGTTGTCAAGCATTTCGTGTACACTGCTGAGGTGAGTTTCAGTAATTTCATTTCCATTTCAGCTCTATCGCTCATTCAGCCTTGTTTCGATGTAGCGATGTCTCAACCTTAACAACTTCTCAACGATGGCCGCTATCATAGCTGGTCTCAACCTTGCTCCAATATCGCGGTTGAAGAGGACATGGGAAGCTATCAATACAAAGACTGCAGCTATGCTTGAAGTTGTGGACAAAAGTCTGGATTCTTCGAAGAACTTTGCTGGATACAGAGAGCGACTGAGGAACATATTGCCCCCTTGTGTTCCCTTCCTTGGTCAGTAAAGTTTTACGTGGAGGGTTCATTCCTTCGCTCTTTTTGCCATTGAATATGTTCAAAGACTAACAAATAAGTCTCTTGTCTCTCCCTTCTCAGGTGTTTACCTTACGTTCCTCACGTTCATCGAGGATGGAAACCCTAACTACCTCTCAGGCGACGGGCGTCTCATCAACTTCGGTAAACGAATGAAATCAGCTGAAATCATTCGAGAAATCCAACAATACCAGACAGCACCTTACAACTTGACTCAGCTGGCGCCGATAACGAACTTCATCGAATTGCAGATCAAGGATGTTGTTGCGAGGAGTGATGAGGAGTTATATAAGAGAAGTTGTCAGCTAGAAGCTAGAGAAAGAGAGTGAGTGCCGAGGTCCTGAAGCAGCAGCCACTCTAACATGGTGAAGCTGATCATTCTCGATTGTTTTTATTTCATTTTATTTTTATTTTTTGTGCGTCAGCGATGACCGTGTCACTCGTCTTCTGGGAGAATCAGGATTTGTGTGTAGATCGTTTACTCTATATTCCTTGTTGTATCTTGCAATGACTGACAGTCTTCTTTCCTTCTCTCACTACAGATATAAGCATTAGTAACGCCTCTCTTTTGATGTAGAATACGCATAGCACCTGCTGCAGAACAGATTTTGGTGAGACGAGACGTGGTCTCGATCCTTGTTGAACATTGACCGAAAGACACAGTGCAGTGCTGGAGGTACTTAGAGCAAAATCAACAGAAAGCTCAAAGTACGCCGCGGTGGTAGAGATCACGAAACAGTGGAAACGAGAGCTGGATCCGAAAACAAAGGATGCTCCTAAGCACGTTGTACTCTAAGTATCTGATAGCCTCAGCCCAAAGTTGTCTTCAAGACGATGACTCGGCTGACAGCTTCGACCTGCCAGCTTGGTGACTTCACCTCAAAGATCAGGTGGAGAAATTGTCGGGCCGCATCATGATCAGGATCAGAGAGACGAAAAGGAGACGCAGAAGAACCGAAGCCTTTCTCCGACGTCTATTCGGCTGTGTGATTCCTCGAATTTGTAAAGCGCAGGGGCGCCGCGCTCTCACATGCAGTTAAATGCCATACCAGATCTCAGATCACCGAGTGCTTCAACCGTCAGCGTTCGAACAGCAGGTTATTATAGCTGGGATGGACAGGAAGCAACAGCTTGTATTCTTGTCGCCAATTCTCTCTTCATCGTGTTAACCTTGGTAGACAAAGATCGTTTGGGAACACCAGAAGCTTCTTACTGAAGGACCTGAAGGTCACGGGGGTGGTGACGGATGAGATATATCAAGATAGTGATGTTGTCGAGGCGCCTTCTTCAGAGACTTCAGAATTGCGTTTGCTTATGTGGACTGTCGCTATTAAGTAATGTTTTGCTTTAAGATTTCCTTAAACCCCCTTTGTTTCTTCAATCCAAAGAAAGAAAAGAAAGAAAGAAAGAAAGAAAGAAAAATAGACAAAGCCCAACTGCTTCGTCGACTGCTTAGATTTCATTTTCACGATGTGGTAGCCGGCTAAAAGGAAAGCGGCGGCGACCAAAGGAGTTTCGACCTCACCCCAACCCCATTTTACTCGGACAGCAGCAATTTCTTCTCCCTGAATCCGAACGATGGCCACTCTCATGTCTGGAAACGGTCACAAGGGTCCCTCAAATCCTCTCGCTAGCCTTGCAAAGGGACAAAGCGCTGACCCTGGTTCTCAGCGGGTAAGTACCACCCATGTGGGGAGAGACCAATGCTCTCCCTTTCCTTGCTGGAAAAAGACGTTCTTGTACAGCCGTTTCATGGCGTTGGTGAAGTGAATCCAGGAAAGAAAGAGTAGATGGAAAGAGTTGAGCAAGTGGAAGGAACAGGCCTTTTGTTATGAAAGCGAGAAAACGCTGTGAGAATGAGGACCAGACTCGCTCAGTGGGAGGGGCAAGCATAGCCAGAAGGGAATCACAACATGATTTCTTCTCTAGGAGAGAAGAATTTGGGTGACTGATCTTTCATCAGCCCTGCAGAACTTCATCTAACGGAGGCGTTTGGATTGCTGACGTCTTGTACTTGTTCTGTCTTTCTTTTTAGGACCGATTTGTGGGATCTTCTCAAGGTGCATCTGGATCATCAGTAAGATTATGATGACCCTTCCTTATCCGTAAGAAGCGTGTCCACTGACGTCTTAATATCGACCTCAGCTTCGTCATTTCCCATCCGCCAGCAGAGGACCTCAACAGCAACAGCAGCAGCAGCAGGGTTCACCCGCAGCATCATCCGGGCCAATCAGCAACTGGTCTTCAGACTTCCTACAGACCCGGTCGACACCTTCACCAGCTTCGTTCGACGTCCAGTTTTCTCAGGCGCTCGCTCAGAGCTGGGACCAGCACAATCGACATCAGCGTCCTCCACCGCAACACCACGCCCCTGTACCCCAGCACCACCATGACTTAGACTCGGCATGGAGCAACGCTTTCATGACAGCCGCCGATAACGGTAAAGGAAAGGGAAGAGAACTATTAGTTCAGCCTCAAAACTCACAGTGGGATGCTGAATTCAGTCACTACTCTGCAGGAGCTATTGGTAGCTTTGGATATGGTAGTGGTCACATGAATAGTGCTGAATTTAGCAGATTCCAAGAGTTAGGTCCCGGTGCGGGTCAGGACGAGGAGAGGAGGCTGGAAGAAGCATTCGAGAGGAGTATGAAAGTAGCCGCCGAGTCTGAAGCACCTCAGGCAGCAGGTGGTAACGATGCTAGTCTAGAGGCTACCTGGAAGTGAGCCAAACGCTTTCTCTTGTAACCTTGTCAGCCTTCTTCTCGCTGACGCTGGTCAACTATCGATTTAGCGCTGCTCACGCTGGTGCTCCCCTCAATAACTTGGCTAACTGGGAAGCAGAGTATTCTCAATTCGCTAATGGGTCTGCTCCTTCTGCATCTGAGGAACTTCTAGAGGATGAAGAGCGACAAAAGTTCTTCAATGAAAGATCGGAAGACTTTTCATCCGGCTTAGAAGATCCTTTGATTGGTACAATTGACGACCGCGGATTTCCAAGGTTGGGAGAATACAAATTTGGTGAGGGTGCTCTTTGTTTGAAAGACTTCTTTTCCTGTATGACAGAAAATTAAATACTCCTACTGTACAGAACCCAACAACGCCTTCCTAAACCACCCAGCACCGTTGAATCACGCGCAGCGGCTTCTCTCAACGGTCTCTTCGCTGTCGGAAGCGACTCTCGCTCTTGAAGCAGCACTACAGCTTCCACCATCTCATCCTCAACACATTGCGTCTGGATCTCTGGAAGAAGCGGAAACTTGGAAGTTGTTGGGAGAGAGTCTCACAATGAATGAACAAGAGATCATGGGTATGGGTGCGTTGAGAAGAGGCGTTGAAGCTTTTGAAGATCTGTTGGTAAAGCAGCCTGAACTTAGAGACAAGATTGTCCCGAGTCTTGCGAATGCGTCCATGGTACGTTAGGGTCCTACATTGTACCGAGCTGAGATATTTTCTGACCTGTTCACCGTTTGCCGCAGTCCCTCTCAATCTCATACACCAATGAATCTTACGATCTCGCATCTCTCCTCACTCTTCACCGTCACCTCACACTCCTTTTCCCGTCTCAAGCTCCACCACTTCCAGCAGACTTGGCAGGCAACACTCAGGGAACTCAAACAAACCCCTGGACGCTACACGACTCTCTGACGCAGGCTTATCTTAACATTGCCAGGTCAATGCAGGGGAAAGGAGAGGTTGATGCGGACGTTCAGATGTGCTTAGGTCTTCTCTTCTACAGCAACAGCGAATATGACAAAGCTACAGACTGCTGGGGTTCTGCTTTAAGTGTCAGGCCAAGAGTAAGCTTCTTCTCTCTCTCTCTCTGTGTTTAAATATGTGAGTGCCAATGATGGTTTGGTTTCAGGACTTTCTGCTCTGGAATCGGCTGGGTGCGACTCTCGCCAATGGAGGGCGGTCAGAGGAAGCTGTTGATGCATACCGACATGCGTTGGAACTCAATCCAGTGTTTACACGAGCAATCTATAATCTTGGTGTCTCGTGTTTGAATCTGGGAGTGTACAAAGAAGCAGCCGAGCATCTTCTGTCTGCCCTCAGGATGCAGGACACTCAAGCTGTTCCTATCTCAGGACCTGGTGGTCAAAATAACGACAGATCCCAGAACTTATGGAGCACACTGAGGAGGTCGTTTTTCGCAATGGATAGACCGGATCTGGCGGAACGAGCTGTGCACGGCGCTGATTTGGAGCAGTTCAGAAGAGAAGGGTTTGATTTCTAAGTCTCATTGAATGAACATGATATGTTATATTGTATTATTACCACACTGTGGTGAAGATACAAGGATCTTTATGGATTATGTGAAAAAAAAAAACTGTACACAGGAATACAATCATTGAACTTGACTACAGGTCTTTGCGCATCACCTGAAAGTCGGTTCGGATTCAGTCGATCATTGAAGCAATGGACTGAAGAATTTAAACATGAACTGACCGCATCTATAATCCAACCATCAGTTCCGTCCTTACCTTTCCACGTAACACGCTTCAGGTACTTGAAAGATTCGTACCCTTTCTTGGCGTACCATTGCTGTATCGTAAAATATGAACCGATGGTCAGTCTAACAAGATTACTTCGAGAATATAAGGTGTATTTACCTCATTATCTCGGTCTGTGGGGTTCATTGGGATGCCCAAAAAGTCCCACCACGCCGGATCTTTCATCTGTGACGACGCGATGGTGGTGAGGGTCATTTGTTTAGCGTTGATAGGGGGTGATTTGGCTACGAGCTCCAGTTCTTTGAGTACCAAACTGGAGAGGTATAGATATGAGTTAGACAACCCGTTGGCAAATGCGGTATGTAGTTGCGACGACAGTAAACACACCTTCCTAATCGTTTTCCCTGCTGGGAACGGAGGATGAAGAAAGATTTCAAGCTTATTTTACCCTCTTCCCTATTTCCTATCTCCGGGTCGTTGAAAGGGTCGATCCAGTCCTGTTGAAACAGGACGATTAATACGTGAAATGCTACAGTGCTGATAAGAAATGGTCTTACCAAACCAACGTGACCCAGTGGCTTCATACCTTTCCAATTGTCGCTGATTTTCTCAGACATATCCACTGTATAAGGAATCTGCTCGCTTTCAGGTAATTCCAGCCAGTTCGCGTCTGGCGTTGGATAGATCCAGTACAGATACTTGGTGCCAGCTTTGATGGTCTCGAGCCACCTAGGAACCTTTTCAATGTCCCACCCACAGAGCTGAAGATGTCGTTCGAGTTTGTCAGGGACAACAATTGTCTACAGCAAGAGAAAGAAGCTAGATACTCACCTTCCTCTGTCTTACCAGCTCCTGGATCTCTATTTCTGATGTAGGATCAAAGGCCACGAGCTCGACTATTGAAGACATTTCCTGCTGTTTAATCTCAGATTCTGGTTCGAAGCAACCTCGAGGCAGGACGGGAGCAGCCAAGGGACTGGGAATGGCATTCCACGCGGCTGCATTTTGCTTGACTCACCTGGCGGAACCGCTCCACATCTAAGAATTCGGACGAAAACAACTTTTCTAGAGTTTAATGATCAATGCTCGAAGAAAGTGTAAACCTCGCTGAGCAAGCAATCCTGGCAGCTAACTCTTTTGTTATGTTCGAGTACTGTGGAATTGATGGGACACGACAGGATATTTCCATCAGGTCCCTTTCCTCTTCATTGATTTGACTTTCAGACTACTGCCTTTCTATATCAGATCTACTTTCAACTAACAATATCACAAGTGTAATGATGGAGAACTGGGTTTTGCGCGCGGGTGAGGCTTGAAGGCTTTCCTTGCTAAATTCCCTTAGAAATAGCATCAATCTATCTTCTGTAGATTCTTCAATATAGTATGATCTGCTTCTCAATAAATAATCAGCAATCAGAATGAAGGGCTTGTTTTCGCAAGCAACAGTCGCACGCTTGAGGAGTTCGCCTGCTTCACCCAAACGCTCAACTCGTCTTCCTGAAGGTACCCATCCTACTCCCAGACAGATCAATCAAAGCCAGCGCTTTGTGTTCTGCACTGCCAGGCATTTGTTGCTCTAGAGTCATATTGACTGGTCAGCAGTCCCTTCGCTGGGCACCCACTCCGTCTCCCTTTCCTCTGTTGATAAAGTGAGAAGGACGAGAGCTGGAGCTGGTTACAAAGCAGGTTTTGAGTCTACTACAAGTAGATATATGGTCGTACCGATAGTTCTACTGGCTGTCAGCACTGGTGAGTCTACCTCTTTGCAATATGCCAGGTTGTCTTCCTTCGTCTTCGCAATCTGCTTTCAGCTTCCAGAGCTCATCTTCTACTTTTGGAATAATAACGCTATATTTTGTGTTAGTTCATGACTTCAGCAAGATGTAGAATCTTCATATCGATCAGTTCACCTCTCCTTCAGCGGGCAGCAGGACCTCGTCCTTGCAACAGCGTAACATTCAAATCCCAGGTTCTTCACTCCGACAAACTATCTGATCACATTAGAACTGGAAACTGGCGTTCCATGAGTGAGTCTTCAAAGATTGGATAGGACAGTGTGAGATTTTATTAAACACAACGCTTGTGCTTGACAGCCACGACCGTTCCGTACTTCAAGCCCACTTCAAATGACTCTACTAAGAAGTCTAGCGTCGTAAAAGCAATTGCTGAACCAGTGCCTTCTAATGTTTCAGCTCCAGAAGTGTGAGCTGTTCCCGTTTAAAGCTCTTGATGCCAAAATTTCTGATGCATCTTGATGTTGTAGCCGTCGGAACCTTCAGAAGAACTTGGAGACACTTCTCAGCGAGGATCCTCAATTTGATATCACTTCCAAGAAGTTTCGTCTTTGGTACCTCTCTACAAAGAGGAAGATGTTCAAGTACCTTCCCAATCCTCCTCATCCTGAACTGATGACTGCAGTTGAGGCAAAAGCTGCTCTGGTTCCACTTGGAGTATGGATTCAGGACTTGGAAGACAGCTTTACGGAGGGAAACCAAGAAATAATGGTGATGTGGCGGAATACAATGAATCGATACGGATACGCTCCTGGTCAACACCCAAAAGACATCGACAGATCTTCACCTATTCACGACATTTTAGCAGCTGTTCTTCCATCAAGGGTTCAGATAGACCAACTAAGGCCGCAGTTAGCTAAGATGAAGGAAGATGCAAAAGCGGAGGAACGTACAAGGAGGCAACTCTTCCCGACGGCTGAATCCAGGAAAAAATTTCGCTTATGGAGGAAAAAGGTTCGGATAGAGGGGGAATATCATAGGCCCTTAAGAAGGGAAAAAAGAATAATGACAGCATCGGGTCTGGCTGGAGATGGCCAATCTCCCTTTGGTAAGTTGAGCTCCTTTGTGGTATGACATTGGCAGCATATTAACAAAGATGTCATCTTTTGCTAGACTTGAGAACGCCGTTCTTCATCGACTCTTTTCATCACAACCTGTCTTACATATCAGACCTTGCGTTGTCATTCCCTCTGACCCAACATCCTCATTATTACCTCCACTTGAAGGTCGCGTGTTTCCCACACCTGGCAGACATTGCCCGAAATCCCAAGCTTCACGAAGATTTTGTCAAGATTGAACAGAATATGTTGGATCATTTTAGCAGTGAGCGTTGGAAGAAGGTGTTCGAGGAGTATTCTGAGCAAAGGTCACAAATGCGAGATGTTAGTGAGGATGTCGTGTCTCAACTGTTCAAACTCTATAGAGTGGGTGAAGAACCTACTCAAGATCTTGATGGAGGAGCTGCAATCCATCCAATTCTTCAAGTTGCGATTGAAGTTGCACGGGAGCGGGAAGATTACACCCTCTTACCCAGAGAATTGTAAGTGGTTGACTTGAGCCTCAAGCTGATTGCACAGCTTACTTACCCTTTCACAGCCCAGCTTCACCTTTTCTCAGGGCCCGCTTTCAAATACTCCTCAGCAACGACCTTAGCATGACGGTCAAGTCAAAGGAGTTCCGCAGCGTCTACCTCAGCGTCAAAGGAGAGTTGCTCAATGATAACATGGCCTATCCTCATATGCTTGCTAAAGTCGAAGCACGGGTGGCCTTGATTCCACTGGATCTCTGGATTCAAGATTTTAAAGATCTTCTTTTGGATACCAACAGCATCAAACAAAGACGATTGGCACTTAAAAGGCTTTACAAACTGATGAATAGCTACGGCTACGCACCTGGTTTCGAACCAAAAAACATGGATGCAGCATCACCGATTCACCAGATCTTTTCAGCAATCCTTCCTCTGAGAACTTTACTCAAGGATATTCACAAGATCATTCTCGAGCAGAACGAGACCACGAATGATTCTGAAAAGCCTTTAAACCGTCGTCAGATCAATTCAATGTGAGTTTACCCAGCCAGAGGTCGTTCTTACGGCACTGATTCGATCCTTTCTAAAGATTGCATCTAGCCAAGGTTAAAATCGCTTCACTTCCAAGCAATTGGGTACCGTCGTTCACAGATCCTTGGACTATTCTGGCAAGAATCAAGATACCCTGGCTAAGTTTTGCAAAAGCCATCAATTCATTGTCAACAAGATCCAACGACGCAGCATTGAAACCACACCCTTTGAAAGCCATACCTGCTTCGTTACGAGCACCAGCTTACGAACAGTCTTCATCTCCGCTTCAGAATGTCCCCCAAGTTTCAGAGCAACCCGATCCCAACGTTTCTATTGGTCTCAGTGTCATCCTCCGTCCCCACTCACCACTATCGACCCAGTCTTACAGCTCTCTATCGGCCCTGTCAAGGATTAGACTCTTTCGCGAGGGTGACCCAACGGAGGAAGAGAAAACCACAAGAAGGAAGGATGAGGAGGAGCAGTCTGATGGCGTTGATGACATAGAAGATAATCTCTATCAACGGGAGGACGAGTCCGCGTCTATTATTCCAGTCAAACTTTTGTCGAATCGTTGAGCCTTCCCTTCTGAGCTGGTGTATTTTGTGAGATATCGCCTGTGTCCAATGCCCTTCCGATGCTTGGTACTAACATTCTTCACTTTTCCGATTCCTAGACGTAGGTCCGAGGAAGATCGCGTGTATGCTGCGTCGTTCCACAACATACGACCGTCATCATGTTCTCTGGTCTTCTACACCAACACCAAGGCCTTTCCAGCCTCCATGTATCTTTCCCGTTCCCACGCCGGGATTCTCCTTCCTCCCACACACTATTCTGCTGACCATAGGCTGAAAACAAGCTGCGTCCCTGCTGGAGATCTTTACTTTGGTGACACGAAGTCAGGGTTAAGGGCTGATAATTTGTGCAGGATGTGAGTCGTTGGTCAACACACTGGATTGAAGAAGGATGATTTCGTTGGACAAAAAGATGATTCCTTGATTCTCGAGTTTACATGGCATCAACTTCTGCCGCTCGCGGAGTTATCCAGCACATCAGTACTAGTCAATAGGATGAGCGTCTCCAGCAATCCTATACCATTTCGGATGAGAAGTTCAAAAGAGTCGAGATCTTGATGAACTAGGGAGAGCTGGTTTGAATATATAATCAGACTCAGTTCAAATCTTACTTCTCACTAGACACACCTCAATATAGGCTCCGTAAACGGCCCCATCACTCACTGCGTAGATGACTTTTCGATGTGATTTTTTTTTCTGTTGTCGGTTCTCGGCTTAATTCTGGCGCAAAACAACAAAACTCCAAATCAGTAGAGCTGGGTAAAACAGAGATGTACGCATCTTGTGAAGACGCATTTAGGCTGTGTCCTCCAATAGCAAATACCGAAAGACGCTGTTCAATCAAGAAACCAACTTGTGTTTTTCTCTTTGTTCAGCGACATATAAGGACTGAACGCAGTGGGCACCCGGTCCCTCCAACTAGCTAGGTGTTGAGCCTGCGCCGCACCTACCCGTCCTTTATTGGGTTCGTCCTGTGGACAGAGAATGCTTTCAATCATGTTTTTTTTTTCGTCTTGAACTCACTATTTTTCCCATAGGACTTGGTCTCTTAATTTTGAACAGCCACAGGAGGCTGCTGTTCCAGTCTATTCACGCTGTCTCTGGACGTCGCAGCTCCAGCTTCGTTGAAACGAGTTGTATCCCCCAAAATCCACCGCTTTTTGCTGGCCCCTATTGACTGGAGGAGATTCCAGGGTCGAGCTGAGTGTCGAAAGAGAAGGGGGCCTGCACATCCTGTCGCGATTTCCCGTGCGCCTTGCCTTCAGGCGAACGGCCGGAAGCTCGCGGAGTGGCGGCCTCCTCGCTTCTCTTCCTACTCCTTCTTGACTCTCAACCTTCCCGAAGATGGAGAAAGAGGATGAGGGGTGATTCGCCGTCCGCCTGGCAATTTTTCATATATCTGGAAGGTAGATCATCACGGTAAGCGCTTTTCACCATATCCCACTCGTCTCTCGTCTCGTCGCCATGGCTGAAACTCACACAGAAATTATTGTCATCAGCCGGGAAGAATCGCCCACCTCCTTCTTCTCTACCCAAGAACGGACTCCTTCCATCAACTCCTTTGGAGTCGGAAAGCCCGCAGAGCATCTCCTTCAAAATGGTCATTATGATGCCAAGTTTCAACACAAGTTC
Organism: Krasilnikovozyma curviuscula; assembly: GCA_014825775.1. Taxonomy (NCBI): domain Eukaryota; kingdom Fungi; phylum Basidiomycota; class Tremellomycetes; order Cystofilobasidiales; family Mrakiaceae; genus Krasilnikovozyma; species Krasilnikovozyma curviuscula. Next base: position 3,915 of record MVAQ01000177.1, on the reverse strand, counting down.
GTAGATCAGCTCAGCCCGACGAAATCAGCAATGAGCCGCACTTTTACTGCAGATGCAGATGTGAGTAATTCACCAAGTCCACCGTCCTCAAGAGCGGTCTCACCAACCCCGTCTTCGTCTCTGCGAACGAGGTATGTGCCGGGTCTTTTCTGTACTCGCCTTTACTTGGCTAAAGAGTTCTCACTCACTTTCTTTGGCACCCAGCGACGATTTTGTCAGGAACCTCGATGCAGCGTCAGTCACCTCAGCCGAACCCGATTCACCTTCTCACTTGTCCCACAACCATCACAGCAGCACGAAGCCTCGAAAACCTCACGTTGGGACACCCCCAAAGCCAACCGCTCGTGACCAAACCCTCCTCAGAAGTCCCACAGTAATTCCATCAGCTCATCACCCTGCTCACCCTGAAGAAGCGGTCGCACAGACCCCCAGCAGCTTCATCTTTCCTCGCCCACCGGCGTCGCTCTCCACCGTCAACTCCATCAACGAATCTGAAATCGCCAGAAACACAAGTCAGACCAGTATTTCTCGCCCTCGATCTGTCACTCAGTCCACTCCAACTAAAATCCATGCGGCCATCACCGCTCCTCTCGAGGTTCCGGTCCAACAGATCCCGAGTAGGTCTTCAACGCTCTTGACACCTTCAACATCAAGGCCAAACACGCTCACCGGTGGTGGATCTCTGAGAGCCAAGCTGTCCAAGAGTTTAATCTCTAGCCCGAGTAGATTGAGCACGAGAGGTAGCACTACTTCATCAATCAAGGTGCGAGCTTTCCGCTCCAAATATCTTTCAACATCTTCTTGCTGACTACTACCCATTTGCAGAGGTTGACACCAATCGTCCTGACACCTGACACCGTCTCATCGTACACCCCGTAAGTCCTGATTTCCCCCGCACCGATCGAAAACGGTTCCCGACGGTAGTTGATTTGATAGGAAACGATTTGGTCTGCTGGCGGATCCTTCGATCGTTGTTGCGGTTGATGCGTTCGCTTATCACGCAACTCCGCAGCGTCCTGTGGATCCTTACTGGCTCCCTAGATGGAATATGGTGAGTCAGAGTGACGTAGTTCTCTGCAAACCTCACTGACTGTCGCATTTGTTGTCTGGCTATAAAGGCGCACATGCACTTGGCTGGATGGCTCGTGAGTTTTCACATCAGGATTTAAACCATTCAGTGCTTCTAAACTCTCTTCTCCATTGTTCTTTGCAGGGTCTAGAGGGTGTCTGTGACTACGCCGACAATTGTGAGGGCGACGTCCTAGCCTTCTGCAAATACGGCGAAGCCGTTGTCCACGCCATCGAGACGCACCACGATATTGAGGAGGAATACTATTTCCCACTGTTATCGTCACGTATCAACATGCAAGGGTGAGCGACAAAGTGCTACTGACGTCTCGTAAGGCAGCGACTGACGATGTTTTCATGAATCTAGCAACCTCGAGCAGCATGCTGCGTTCGACGAAGGACTTCGAGCACTCAAATTCTATTTCAAGGCGTGTAATGCCAACACCATGGGTTACTCGGCAGCGAAGGTAAACTAGTTAGAACTATTGGTTTACGATGCCAAATTCGCTAACGCTCTTCCCATCTGTTCCGTTTATCGAAACTAGGTGCTAGAGCTCATGGCTGCGTTCGCTCTCACACTGGCTAACCACTTCGCTGACGAACTCGATACCCTTTCACCGGACCTCCTACGGGAGGCCTTCAGCCTCGAGGACCTCGAGCGTCAGGGCCAGATACTGGAGAAGGAGGTAGCGAAGGATGCGAAACGAAACGTCGACGCGCTCCCTTGCCTGCTCGTCAACGTTGCGCCGCACATGGACTGGCCAAGTCTGACAATGATACAGAGAAGGATATGGATCCCGTTAATCTTGGGGGCCAAGAATAAGGGGAGCTGGAAGTACGGGAGATACCCCAACAGGATGAAGGTCTGGAGTAGGTCGAGATGAGGACGCTGCTGCTCTTGTCTAGTTCTCGTTCTCTTCTATCTTGGTCTAATGGTTTTATGTCTTTTGTATGCGGTGATGTACGTATCAGATTATCATGTCGTATCGTTCAGACTCGTCGTGTTTACCGTGAGGCTTGTCCTCCGGACGCCTGCTTCGATTTGATTTCTTTGCTTACCAACCCACGACGCTAAAGACCAGCACCTTGCCAGGATACCATCTAGCTCTCCAAGAGATGGAAGCCCTCCAGCTCGCAAAGCATCCGATTTTAGGCGACGCAGAGTCATTTATAAGCAGACCTGGGCCGCACGCGCTGCATGATCGACTGGCCACGATCCAACGCCATCGTCCGACCCAATGTCGAGTCCCTTGCACCCAGCTGTGAGATGGGGAGACGCCTCCAAGGCGACCAAGAAGGCTCTCTTGCTGCACGGAGCTAGCTCTGCTCCTGCCTGCTACTGGTACATCGCTCAGCAGCTGGTGGCTGCAGGTGAGTAGCCGCCGTTTCCGAGGAAGACCTGTTGAGGGACAGCTTCTAACATCGACTTTGTGATCGTTGGTGTAGGCTACTACTGTGTGGCTCCTGCTCTTGCCGGGCATGCTGATGGAAACAGGCTGGCGAGCTACGAAATGGCGAATTACGCGAAGGACCTTGAACCCGTTCTGGCTGAGCTCGGATCAATTGATCTGTTGATTGCACACAGTCTAGGTATAAACCATCTGTTTATTTTTATGATTATTTGAGGAGCATTGCTTACCTTGCACTTTTATCGCTTGAATTGTGCTGCAGGAGGACCGATTACCACGTTGCTCTTCCCATCTATTAAATTAGCCTCTTCTGCTCGTCTCATCCTCCTAGACCCTCCATTGGAGCTGTCAGATGCTCTCAGGGAAACCTACAGAGTCGCTATCTCTGGCGAGCTTGAGAACGTTCCCAGCCAGGAACGATATCTCGAAGAGAACCCAAAGTGGAAGACTGAAGACGCCAAGTGGAAGGAGTACGGTGCCAAGTTGTGTTCTTTGGACTGCATTCACTCTACTTTCAGGGTGAGTTGACGTTTCTCACCCTTTTCTCAAACCCGCATTGCAATTGCGCTTGTTGCTGATTCAGCGAGTTTCTTCCTATCAGGTCAACGGCCCTTGGTCATTCACCGAACTGGTCCCACAAGCTGCAGAAAACCTAGAAGTCATTCTGCTCGGATCTGAAGACGACCCATGCGTGTCCGTTGAGGATGCTCTGGCGTTCAAGTCTAAGCGACAGACGACCAAAGTGGCAATCGCACTCGGATCTGGTCATTCAATGTACGTTCTCACATTCCCTATTCCTGTAGCTCCACTGTCAATTTGGCTCATTCAAATGCTGTTGCGCCTTGGTTCCAGTCATCGTGATTCGCCAGACATGGTCGTCCGCCTTGCTCTTACTGGAAACGTCTCGACGGACAAAGAATTGAAGGAAATCGTAGTTTAAAGGTTAGAATGATAGGGATCTTGAGCTGGAATTAAACCGAAGAAAGGGAAATAATAAGGCCATCTCACATCGCATTGCTTCCCGGCCGTACCGCGCAATACTTTGTCCACTAATCAGTCTTTACTGATGAATCTGACTTCATTATCCTCTCTTTTCTGGAGATTCATTTCGTTCGAGTGCTTGGCTATCGAAGACGCCACTTTCAGAAGTCACTCGCAGACTCATGAATGAGCTCGAGGACGCGCCTGGTCTGCTTTAAACACCCAAAACGTCTCAAAGTTGAAAGACATTCTGGTAGCTTTGATACTTTCAGTACAATGTCTAACTCCTTGCGTTTTCTAGGACTACGTCTTGTTTAATCCCAAAGCCCTTGCCAGCACTGCTTCTGAAGAAGTTTCAAGTTTGGTTTGGCTTGGTTCCGATTGAACAGAAAGTCCAAAAATTTCTATCTATCCGGTTCAGTCATACCACGATAACTCATTCGGCTTCATTGTACAC
>MVAQ01000176.1:0-45796 GCA_014825775.1 Krasilnikovozyma curviuscula | reverse complement strand
GTTCTTGAGGAGGTCGTGTGCGGAAGCCTCAATGGGGGCCACGGTGCTGGCCAACACGGCGAGGAGGATCGTCGACTGTAATAGACGTGACATCTTAATTATCAGCGTTCAGTCCGTCGTCAGATGTTCGATAGATGGTGTTTTATAGAAGGAGACGCAGTATTGATGGCTCTTGAGGCTAAGGTGGTTTTATTGGGAGGATAACGAGGTTTGTTTATACTGGACGCGGAAATTTATAGTTTGGTGGGAGAACGAGCGACTGTTGGTTGAAGAACCTGGTCAATAAGTGTGAAGAAATGGCACCTGGTATTGCCCTGCAAAGCCCTAAAGAAAAGAAAACAGAAGAAACAAATGGCTTGGACTATGGAAAAAAGACGTGGATGAAGGCAGGCACGTTGGCTTCATTGTGGCTCAGAACGCGAAGTGCCCCGCCACCTTCCAAATTGTCTATTGTCCTCAAGATGAAGGGAGATCTCATAGCACTGCTATTAACGCATATACGTTAAAAGTGTTGGTGTATTTGTGAGGTTTAGCTGATGAGAAGATGGCAGCTTCGCTTTTCATCCGCTCACGCCACTGACCTGTTTCGTCAAAAACAAAGCTTGCTGCCTTGCTTCCGCCCCGCCAGTCTGTCGATCTGCTTAAACGCAGTAGAGATGTTGCGGAACAGGGCCCGGCCAGCCTTCCTGGCTCATATGTACCTCTCTCGCTCCTACAGAGGGAACTCACCTACAGCAACATCGTCCGTTTCGCAGCGCAATGTTCTTCTCCCGGTACAGGAGGCTGCTCATCCTCACCCTCATCATCCTCACGGCCCTCACTCTGCACTCTTTTTCAACCTGGAGAATTAGCATGGTTTCAACAATGTCATCCAAGGGATGGGCTGAACCGATCCTGTCTTCTTCCTCCTTCTACTCTCAACCACTCTCAGAAGCAAAACAGCTGTCTGAGTCCAACGACTCCATGAAGAGGGCGAAAGCTAGACTGGATTGGAAGAAGCAGCAGCAAGTTCAACATGTTCTAGATTCTACTCCTCCTCCGCATCAGCAGCAACAGCAGCAGACATTGAGCTGGAATGAAAAGCAGAAGCGGCTGCTCGACGGACGGTGGGTTCATGCAGACCCCGAACGCAACATGACAGACTTGGAGTCCGACTTTGGTGCCAGATTGGAAGGTATGAAGTCTTTCTTCGTTGCTTTACCGATGAAGGTGAACGCTAAAGATTTCGCTTTCACAGGCTGCTGGGTTCCTCCGCCGGTAGTGAAGGATGATGTAGGCGATGTGGTTTGGGACGACAGTTTTGAATCGTCTCAGACGGATGCGAGGGCTATCCAACGTTCCCAGACGCTCTTAAATCAAGTATGGACACCTCATTCGGAAGAAGACGTCCTGTTGCGCTTCAACGCTTTTGCATTCTTGGAGAGAGCGCTGGGAAGTGACGAGGGAGTAGTCATGGTTGGAGGTCGGTGATCATCACAACGTTTCTGGTTTACTTTAGCAATACCCTCAACTCATTCATTGGTCTTGCACCTTGCCTCCTAGATTCTCTGACTCAACAGATGTACACCATCCTATGGCAACAACTCGGCGCCCCATTCCCACCGGGGACCATCCGTCAAGAAGTTAACAAATGGACTGAAATACATCCCCTCCAGCTCAGACTCTATCTCGACTTAGAATTCGCTGCAACTCATTCAAATAACGAGACGTACTCCTCGCTGTGGGAAGCCGTGAGTGGGAGAGGCGATCGACTGAAACTGCCCATCGTCACTTACATTAGAGCAGACTACATCGTCCACTCAGAGGAGATGCAAGAAATTCTGATTGAGAACGGATACCAGCCCGAATGGAAGTGAGCTCTCAATACATCTTTTTTAAATAAAATTGTTGCGTCTGTAACTGACGCTGTCTGCGTCTTTTTGAAAAGGATGGATTCCTTCTTGGCTAAATTTGACGAACGATGGGAGGAAGTTCCGAAATACGTTTCAGATCGAGTGGTCAACAAAGAAGCCCCTCTAAAACACCGCCCTCTTTGGATTTTCAACGCGGGTGCCCATTATGGTCCTAAACACAACATTCCGGTTGAGGACTTGGTCAAACTTTACCAGAGTATGGTGAGTTATTCTATATACAGTGAAGTTACTCCTGAAGGCTTATGTTTGGTTATGCTTTTTTGTCGAAACAGGTAAACAAGACAATCTCCACAGCTTTGGTTTTGCCCTCCAATCCGCGAGTCATTTACCGTTCCATCGCACCAGGTAAGGCAACTCAGTTTATCAAGGTAAAATTGAAGGAGCTGATTCTCCCCTTCCCTCTGTTGCTATCTCATTGCATCGCAGGACACAACAACTGCTGGGAATACGATCGGCCGTCAGAAAACGTTGACGGTATGGAGAAGATCGCTGACAACTGGTATTTTGGATGGGACCGGTTCCATAAGTTCAACGAGTAGGTAAATTGTTCTGCATCTTTTTCAGTGCGTTACTAACTTGATGTGGTCTATTATAGTCTTTGGAGGGAAGCGATAGATGCAGTGAACGATGTATGTTCTAACTGTCTTTTTGGCCAAAGTCAAGCTATTTATCGAATCATGTTTGGACTTCTTTACAGTCCCAGAAGATTGCGTATCTAGACGTGTGGCCGCTGTCCATTTCTCGCCCTGAAGCACACTTCCTGTGAGCATTATACAATGATGTCATTGGAAACCTTCTGACTCTCCCCCTGCTGTTCCAGAGGAGCTGCAATTAAAGGAGACTGCCTGCACTGGTGCGGGGGTTCAGTTCCTGGGGCTTGGAATCAACTGTTGTGGACACTGCTGGAAGAGGACTGGTAAATGTTGTAGATTCTGCTGCAGAGCTTGCTTGCGTTGCGGAAGGCATCACGCAAGAATACCTCTCCGTTTTACAGAATTAAATGAGTAATTAAGCTAAAAACTCCACTTTTAGGCACTGGCCGACCAGTTGCTCGTAAAAAAAGTACATCGATGATGGCTGCTCTATCTTTAGTATCCATCAGCCATCTTCCTACCTCCTACAATCTCATCCCAGAACCTCAGGTCTGTTTGTGTGATCAGTTGTAAATGAGAGAGTCCCCTATTCAGCCAAATAAACTTGTACTGCTCGTGGTATTTGACTGTAAAAAAGGGTTCCGTTCCGACAACAGCTCAGACATGTGCCCTCAACTAACAGATATATTAAATTGAATGGAACACACCTGCTGGTCCCCAAGACTTAGTTATAAGTTCATCAGGTCTGTTCCAAACGGACTTTTTAAAGTAGATGTCAGGATCTCCTTCATCACTCAGCATGCAATTGAAGTGTAACTTTATAAGAGAGCGAAGGTCAGGTAAGCAGTACACCACGGCTGAAGAAAATAGTCAAAACCGACAATGTTAGGTGTCAGAACTTTCCCTTGATCCGACGTCTCTTGAAGATGCATTTGAGCCGCGACCTGCTGTTCGGCTGTAGTTGTTGAGTTTCCTTGAAGTCCAGTTCCATACATGTACCAGAGACACCAAGTCACTTCAAAAGATCTTTTACACGACACATTGCGTAATGTCAGGGTTTAGAAGCAGCTGGATCATAACATTCGAACTCACAATGGTAGATGCATGAACAACTCGGGAGCGTAGACTTTGGTCGCCCAAAAGTAGCCCTGATCTCCCATCTCCACATGATTGTAGTATGGTCCGTTCTTGGGCAGACCCCAAAATGATTCAATGGCTGGCGGACCGATAGCCCGCGCTCTATCTGCAGCTGGGAATAGGTTCGAGTGCATGTACACCTTTTTCCTCAGCCTGTCGACGTCCATGAGAAGCACGCAGGAGCAAACTTGACTCGCAGCTTGCCAAGGCTCTAGTTTTTCAGGTGGTCCGAAGGAATGAGAGGGGATCATGATGGCGGTGGTTTCATTGAAATTGTCAAACTGGCGCCATAGTACTGAGGCGCTCAGGTGTTAGTTGGCATAACAAACGGCTTCATGATCGAGATGCAAACTCACAGACAGGATCCGTCAAAAACAGAGCATCGGTATCCAACCACATGATCCGTTTGACATGGATGGGTATTATCTCGTGCAAGAACAGCTTCATCATGCCCACTGTAAAAGAGCGGAGCAGATTGGCGAGTGTTTCAAGATTTGGAAACTAAGAGAAATTGCTTACTGCTCCCGCCGGGATGATTGGTCCTTAACGCTCCCATCAGCGGGTCATTCGTCCCCATTCCAGTCGCTGCTCTGTCTAGACGTAAAGCCATCGCCTCCCACGATATCGGATAGAAGATAACCTGTACCGGATGCACTGGGTTGACCACCAAAGTGAAAATGTCTTCCAGGTATTTCATGGCGTGAGGAGAGACTATTAGATGGAAGTCTATTGGTGTCGATTGGTACATTAGTGCGGACTGTCGAGAGGAATAAGTTTAGCGAAGAACGACTGCTAGCGTCAAGGGAGGAAGGATGTACCTTGAGCATCAGAGCTCCTTCTTCTGCGCTGCTCTCGTCAGACATAGCTGCAACGATATGAATCGTGTCCGGCAGTCCGCCGTTCCTCACTGAGAAGGTGAGTCCTGAAGGAAGAAGAGCAGCTGCCCTTTCATGCAAGAACGTCGAGACGAAGAGAAACCAGCCTGTAATCAAGAGAACCATACAAGTGAAGACCTTCTTCTTCACCAAGAGCATCAGCAGCTGAGGGGCCATGGCTGGAATGAAGGAGCGAGAGGAGGTTGCGAGAGGAAGTTGTCGGAAATTGGACTACGTTTCCTTCAAGTGCCCCTCCGAAGGTTGATAGTTGATAGGGATTCTGAAGTTTCGAATCTCCAGAAGGAGTGCTAAGAACGGAATCATTGGAAGTAAGACTTTTGAACTAGGTGAAAGTTTGCGCCAATTTCGTAAGTAAGGCAAGACTTCCGCGCGCTGCGTGTTGTGGGGAACCGGAAACAGTCCACCAGTCAATCAAAATTCGAACCGCGAGCGTCAACAGCTTCCCATACCATATCAAGAATCAGAGAAACACTGCTGATGGAGATTGCGATTAAAAGGGCTGGGATCGGATGTGCAAAGGAGCGAATAGCGAAGTGCGTTATTTCTGCAAGGCTTTGCTTTTGTGGTTGGAGCATCCTCATATAAGGCTTCTAGTACATCAAAATAACAATACAATCTTTTTCTCTACTTAATCATACCCATCCGCGTACTTCCTTCCGGCCACAATCTCATCCCAGAACCTCAGATCTGTTCGAGTGACTATCGTCATGGACTCTTTTCCTTTATTTAGCCAAATGAATTTATACTGTGCATGATATTTTACTGTGAGAAAAAAAAAGGTGCAGAGCAGAGAGTTCTATGGTGAGCAACGATGCGATGAGCCGTGGTTTGTCGGCCACAGCTGCTTACCTGCTGAGCCCCATTCTTGGTTAAGTGGATGTTCTGGGTCGGACCACAACTTCTTCTTGAAGTAGATGTCAGGAGCTCCATCGTCTCCCGGTAGGCAGTTGAAGTGAAGCTGTCCCGATTTCTCTCGTCAGTCTTCGATCAAAACATAAGAAAGCGAGATGCGACACACCAGATTCGGCGTCAATGAATTCTCTTGGTCAGGAGTACCAACCAGGTTTTTCTGTTTCGAGAGCTGTTGAGCATTGGTCGTAGTGTCATCGTCGTTGAGATTCAGACCGTACATTCCCTTGGAGCGGATGGTCATCAGCATTTCCTTCTATTGGCCCACCAAGAGTGACAGACAGACTCACCCACAAACAATTCGACAACTCCCATGAGAGAGGAAGGTGCATGAAAAGTTCCGGAGCGTACACTTTCAATGCCCAGAAATAACCCTGATCTCCCATCTCGACGTGGTTGTAGTAAGCGCCATCTCTAGGGTCGCCCCAGACCTGCTTGACGGCTGAAGGAGCGAGAGCCCTCGACTTGTCGTTGTCGTCGAACAGAGACGAGTACATAAAGACACTCTTCCTGAGCCTCTCCAGGTCCATGAGCATGATGCATGAACACACTCGACTGGCCGACTGCCACGATTCTTCGTTGGGTCCGAAGACGTCGTGAGACGGGATCATGATGGCTGTTGTTTCTTTGAACGTTGAGAACTCTCTCCAAAGGACTAAAAGAATGGATGCGAAGGAGTTAGATCACAAGCGATTACGATCTTTGATGAAGATGAACGATAGCTAGTAACTCACGAAGAGGATCACTCAGGAAAAGGATGTCAGTGTCCACCCACATGATTCGCTTCACTTTGATGTCTATGATCTCATGCATGAAGAGTTTCATCATACCCACTGGATAAGGTTATAGAGGCAAGGTATTAGAGGCGACACTGACGCCATTCATCAATAACCAAAACACATACTGTAGCCTCCCGGATGATTCGTTCTGAAAGCGCCGACCAAGGGATTGTCCGTACCCATTCCAGTGGCAGTTCTGTCTAATCTTCGTTCCATTGCACGACCGTGTATCGGGTAGAAGATGACTTGGGTCCTGTGGACCGGTCTTTGGATCAGTTTGATGACCTTTTCGATATACGACTGCGCTTGGTGATCAACAAGGATGTGGAAGTCTATCGGGGTTGATTGGTACATCAGTGCAGACTATAAAGGGGGGTTTTGTGAAGGCAAATGTTTAGCTGCGAGTCATTAGCGAGTCAGACAATCACGTAGGAGCTCACCTTCAAGAGCAACGCTCCTTCGATGGCACTATTCTCGCTGTACATCGCCGTCACTATGTGCAGCACCTCTGGCTGCTCTACTACACCTTGACTAGGGAATGAGAGCCCAGGAAGGATCCGTTTCTTGTGCGAAGCGGAAGAGAGGACCCCAGTGGCGGAATGAGAGGGGTCGACGGTGTCTTGCAGAGACTTGAGCTTCTTGAATCGTTTTCCCTGCTCGTTGTACTCGAGCACGAACCAGATGAAAGCCAGCACACCTGAAATGACGAAGAACCGCCTGAACGTCTTGTTGAGCGTGAGGCCCTGCAGCATTTTCCGTCCCTTCTTTTCCGACTGGCGGAGCGTCATGCTGAAAGCAGAGAGGAGCTACAGGACTGAAAGAGTGATAGTGGTGGTGGTTGGGAAGAACATAGAGATAGGAATCAGAGTTAGGCTGAATAAATGTTAGTTTGCTCTTCCGTTGTGAGACTTTAAGGTTTCGCGAGCAACGCCGCAACGGGGCCGGCTGCAAGCAACTCCCCAGAAACCCAGTGGATGCGACAACCCCTAATGACCTGAGGTGGGATGCTCGCCTGTCACTGGGTCATGTCATTCGAGAAAGCAGCAATGACAGACAAGCTTGCTACTCGCCACCCTCAGTCTTATTCGGACTCGTGGCCTTCTCGAGGTGGCAAGAGAAGCGACGGTGGGCGCTCGATTGCAGAGTGTCGTTGGCTTTGAACGTATCATGCTTTCGTCCAGACCTGGAAGCCCATTCCTGGGGGTCCCTCGAGGACCCAGGGTCCGCTCGAGAAATGCCCTCTACCTGCTCGTCATTGGCTTTCTCGTCCTTTACCTCTGGTCGAGCAGATCCACCCCCATAATGGACCATCCCCCCCTTCCGGTCGCCCACCCTGTTATTGACACCGTCACCCACATCTCTACAAGCGACGACACTCCCCTCGAAGATTACAGATCGATGCACGATGGTACAGTGCGCCAGTCGCTCTTTGCAGCAAAGGAGGTGAAGCGGGATCATTATGTCAACAGCATCAGAGAGACTCAGCACATCAGAAAGTCGTACGGCTTCAATACGTTCCAGAACCTCGTAAGGACCCCCTTCCCATTTCATGCTGTGTTCGTATATCCGTTAGCTTCCCTGAACTGACAGCTTCTCCTGTGCTCTGTCGTTCCATTGGCGTTGAACTTTGTTGATCAAATCAAAAGTATACAAAACAGGGCATCGTGTACATTGTCACCTCGGACCCAAAGTCGTTCCCGGAGCTCAATACCATGTTTTCAAACGGTCTTAGTGGAGTAGAAGCTCAACATGCTTACGAGAGATTCCCGACGGATATGGACATTCAGGTGAGTTCTACTTCCTCTCTAAGGTTTCCCATTTGTGGGAAAACAGGAATCTGATCATCTCGGTAACTTTATTATCTCGGTGCTGGTCTACTTGTCGTCAACGTAATCATTTCAACAGATCATCACGCCGGAAGAAGCGGTGGTGGAGCTGGGCGAGAAAGCTGTTTACGCCGACGGCCTCACAGTTTGTATTCTTAATCCTCCTGTAATTTTAAACCTATTTAACTGAAACTTCTTGTCGTTCCGGTGCTGGTAGTTCTTCATTAACGATTCTGGCGCGCTGTTCCTGGACCACTACTACCACTTCATGGCGGAGATCTTCTTTGGCATGTGGAAACAGTATGCCTCTCTCGACCAGTCCATTACTTCTGCCGGTAAAACAATACTCTCTGCGGTGACAAGAATCATCATGCCCAACGCGGACGAAGCCAGCTGGAGAGATCGACCAAAGCTTAACGGCTTTATCTTGAAGCACATTTTCCCCAATGTCAAGACCGAACATAGTCTGGACTGGGAAGGTATGGCGTGAGTAAAACTAAACAAATCTTGAGTCGTTTGCTTAGTATTGAATCTGGTTCTGACTTCGCGGTTATGTTCTTTCTACATCTCATTGTGTGGCCCTAGCTTGACAGGTCAGACATACTTGTTCGACACCGTCGTTGTGGAAGATCGATCTGTAAGGCTCCCGATTCAAGAAACATTGCAGCTTCCATGGTCGTTATCTGACGTCTACAGCTGACACTTTTCCTCAGGCCGGCAGCCTCGGTCCAAGGTGCTCAGATCCTACAGGCACAGTTCACGGGCCAGAGTTCTTCAAGATGAACGGTGACGTCCTCAATATGACAGATGCTGGTCCGAACTGGTGGATGCCGATCAGAAACACCCTGATGACTAGCATTGGAGCATCAACTGCACCTTCATCTGTACCGTGAGTTTTGGTAACACCATGTTGTGATAGTTTGTTTATCTTTCTGATTCTTGGTCGTATGTGACGATGTGGGCAGAGTCATCACATACGTCTCGAGGCAACAATTGGATAAGTCAAAGCAGAGACAACTGCTAAATGACGATCATGACGCTCTCGTCGCTGCTCTCAAGACGATGTGCGATGAACATGGGTGGCTGTTTCAAGCTCCTGACTTCACGAGCTTGGATCAGGCAGGTCAAATTAAAGCGACGTCGCAGACGACAGTTCTCATTGGAATGTAAATCCTTCTTTTCACCCGGCACTAAGAATTTTTGAATGTGATCCTAACTCTCTCCCCCCCCCCCCTGGGAAACGATTTCCGTCTGTAGTCACGGAAATGGACTGTCGTAGGTCCTCCTTTTGTTTTGATAGCTTGCTCACTACCGTCACACTTGCTTACACTGCGGCTGGTCGCTGTTTTTGGCAATTTTTCCAGGCATCAGCTGTGGATGAAACCCACCCCATACTCCACGGTCATTGAGATTTTCCAAGAGGAGGGTATCAACTATGACTGTGAGTGGTTGGTCCCTTCGACTGTTCCGCCTTCATTTTTTTGATCTGACGCGCTTTGTAACATACAATCTTTCACTCAAAGATGCTCTGCCTGCCATGTCTCTCGGCTTTAAACACTACGCATTCCGACCGGACAAAGTGATTGACACTGAAGTTGAAGTCCCTCGTCCAAACTTTGTATGTCGTCACAGTACCCCTCTCGCTGACTTGACATCACTTCTGACTATTGTGACTCGCGTTTAGGGCCCGGACTTCCATTCTTCATCAATTAGGGTAGATGCTGCTACGATGGTGAAACTGATAGAAAAGAGACTCAAAGGGTACAGGATCTGACTGTCGGAAATTTGAGTTAAATCGTTTATTTGGTCACTCAAGGGAGTAAAATCAATCAAATCTCTTGCTTCAAGCATGAATGTACTATTAGCACCGATTTCTCTTCAGGAATGATTTATTTGTGAACAAATGTCTCGGCAAACTTGCCTCGCCTAGGCGCATCATCTACATAAGAACTTGCGCTAAGCAAGCAGTGAAAGGGAATTGTATATGATTACATTACGACACATACGGACGCTTTTACTCAGTCGTGATACGGAAAAACTCAGCTATATTAAGTTTGACTCGTAAATGAAATCGGTCGGCTGGACAAAACTTTCTTTGATACTTCTCGCGCTAATGAACCTGTAGAAGATGGAGATAGAGCCTGACTTGTCGTTCGTACCAGAGCCCTGAATGAGAGTTACTGATGTCAGCTGTGCTGACCAAAGGATATTAAAAAAGAAGACACAACGCTTACTCGTGCACCTCCGAAAGCTTGTTGTCCAACGACGGCACCGGTACATTTCTAGAAGGCGTGAGGAGCTAGTTAGAAAAACTACGAAGAGTTTAGAGACATATCTACTCACGTCGTTGAAGTAAGTGTTACCAGCACTATTACGAAGGATGGCCGCAGCTTTAACCAGTGCTGCTCGATCGTTGGAGAAGATGGACCCGGTAAGAGCGTAATCCGTGGTCTCGTCCACGAGGCTACAGGTCTTCTCAAAGTCAGCATCTTCGTAAACGTAGACGGTGATGACTTTGAGTGAGAAAGGAAGTTGGTTAGTGACAGATCTAAACCAACGGAAAGTCTAACACACCTGGTCCGAAAATTTCCTCAACCATCGTGATAGATTTGGGGTCAGTGGTCAGAATAACAGTAGGCTGAACAAAGTAGCCCTTTGAGTCATCACCTGTAGTCGGAAGGAGATGAACAGATTGGGGTGAGAGGAAGATCTCGACACACCCCGGCGATGAAAATCTATACTGACCAGTTCCACCGACCAGCACTTTTCCACCGGCAGCTTTGGCTTTCTCGATCAATCCAGTAATTTTGTCAAATGAGGCTTTGTTACTTCGATGAACAAGGTTATGAGGGAGAATCAGTACTCGAACGCAAAACGAGTCTCTGATTGGAGATGAAGTGCTTACATGACCGGACCCATGAAGTTTTCGAAGTTACCACATTCTCCAACAGTAATCCTCTTAATCTGAGAAACGATTTCGTCGCACCAACCCGCTTCATACATGCTGCGGGGCAAGTACACTCTACCCAGAGCAGAGCACTTCTGTCCAGAGTATTCGAGACCCGATCTGATGGACTGAATAACCGTTGATTTCAAATCAGCAGAGGGGTGGATCAAATGATAGTTTTTGCCTTCACAACAGAAGGTTATCAGCTCAAAGAACGAAGAGTCTTGAGTGGGGAGAGAAGGATAGGCTCACCTCCAGTTTCACCGACGATTCTAGGGTAAGATCTGTAGATGTCGACATTAGCAGAGATATCCTTCCACAACTTCTTGAAGACAGCCGTTGAACCAGTGAAGTGGAGACCAGCAAAGGCTTTGTGATCGATACACTGCTTCACGACTTCTGGGGCTGGTCCCTACTCATAACAGCAGGAGTCAGAAAGTTTAAGAGAGAGAGAGAGAGAGAGAGAGAGAGAGAGAGTTGAAACGAGACAAAGACGTCGGCTGGGGACTTACTGGAGTGAATTGGATGACACCTGGTGGCATACCAGCTTCCAGCAAAAGTTGATGAGTCAGGTAGTTGGCGTAGGTCGCCATAGGTGATGGTTTCCAAAGGACGACGTTTCCAACGATAGCTGGCGCACCAACCTGTAATTAGTCAAAGGATGGTTATTTTATTTTGGCTAAAAAAGAAGAAGGCAAATTGTGATCGATGGATGAGATCAAATTGCAACTTACAAGATTACCTCCAATTGCAGTGAAGTTGAACGGAGTCACGGCAAGAACGAACCCTTCCAGTGGCCTGAACTCAGTTCGGCTATAGAATTGCAAGTTACTTTATCAGCTTTGTGGACATGTATCATTGTGAAGACGTTACTACACACTTCCAACAGCCAGGCGAGTTTTCGGTGGGTTGCTGAGCGTAGAGCTGTTCAACGAACTTGACTGAGAATCTCCAAAAGTCACACATCTATCATCAGTGGAATATTAAAAGCAAGAACGAATGTCAGCTGAAGGAAGTCTCATAAGCTTGAAAAACTTGGCTCGCCTCAGCGGCAGCATCAATCTCGGCTTGCCAGGCATTCTTTCCTTGTCCGAGCATAGTAGCAGCCATCATCTTGTATCTACATGGCGAGAAAGCAGAGTAAGATGGGAATGGTCTCGTTTCCGGACTAACCCGCCAATGGGAAGATCTCGTAAAAGGAAGCCGTCTTACCGGTATTTTCCAGAGAGCAAATCAGCAGCTTTGAGGAATATAGCAGCTCTATCAGGCCAAGGCATCTCCTCCCATTCCTTCTTAGCTTTGAGGGACCCCTCAATGGCCGAGGAGATGACTTCAGGAGTGGCCGCGTGGTACGTGCAAAGATATTCAGCGTGGGAAGCTGGGAGGAGCTGCTTTTCGATGACACCAGTCTTGACCTGAATAAAAATGATGTTGTTTGTGCTGAGTGAGGATATTGTAAGAGCTAGACCTAGTCTGTTGACTTACTGGTTTTCCGTTGATCACACATGGTACCTCGAACGGCAGCTGGGACTTCATTTCGGAAAGAGCCGCTTCCAGTCCAGCACGTTCCTTGGACCCAGGAGCATACGATAGCTAGTAGAAAAGAAGAATGAAAGCAACGCATTGGTGTCTTTGGTCCCTTGGAATCCGCTCTGTGAGATGGAGAAGGTGGGTCCACTCACCATGGGCTCATTTTTGATAGCTGGGATGGCGAAGGAAGCAAGTTGGGCAGCCATTCTTAACAGTGGGTAGTATTCAGGATAAAGAAAGATGTGGTTGAGAGGGTAAAAAAAAGAGAAAAAATGTCGCCCTCTAAATAAGTTCGAGCGTCTCTCTTTGACACGGTCCTGTTTTGAAGAGCGAGCGAGCCTTATCTGTGACTCTTTCCTTTCGCATTTCCAAGCGGCGCAAAAATGTCACTGGCTAATAACTGTTATACGGGAATCTAATCAGCACAAGCGAAAGTAAAGCGAATGTCAAGCGAGCATTAACTCTGTACTACTTCGCAAAATCAGTCAAACTGAACGTTTCGCGCAGCGGATGCTGTTATTTGACCAGACCATCGACTAAAGCTATGCGCGCTGGCAAGAAAAATCCTCTTGAACTTGTCACCTGCTGTCGATCTCTCTAAGTTACCCTGTGACGCTGACTGCCACTGATCCGACTTTTTTTTAAAGAATACGTTATGCACGCAGTGCTGTCTGTCTCTGAAGTGGGCTTTTCTCGAACGTTTAGTTATGACATCGCATCATCACTCACCGCCATTTTGACGTTCTGCCCAAAGATCTCATCCCAGTATCGTGAGATGGATATAATGTGACGCAGTTCGGTACTTGTTTGCCTTGGGAATGCTCGTGACGTGATCAGCATTCACCGGAAGAAACTCTCTTGTATCAAAGCAACAACTTGCACAAGAGATATGGGCGTCCGCTTCTTCCTCGTCACGTTGTATTATCAAATACTCTCTCAGAAACAAACTGGAAGCTTGGTCTGAGCATGTGCAAGGCGACAGCCGCTCTGGGTCTCCACCATCAACGAAAAGATAAATTTATCGTCCTCCCACTTGAATACCATTCTCCTGCGTGAACTTCTGCATATCTTGTTCTCTCACTTGATAATTCTGTACCAGCTGATTGAGGACGCCCTTGATCTACACGGCGTGTCAGTACGCGCAAGGGTGGCAAGGTGTAGGAGTCAGTCAGCAGAATACAAGAGGACAGGATAGCGAATAGGGTAAAAGAAGTGCAACTCTCTCCACTGATGAAAGGACTGTAGGCTTACACCGCTGTGATTCGTCTCTAGAGACGGGATGATATCCTGCACCGTTCGCTCCACCAGAGTTCCGCCAATCATCCTGAAGCACTTCCTCTTTGGGTCCCGTGCATTAACTTCTTTCAGCGTCTGAAGTACTAGGCTGGATAGCAGCGAGAGGCGAATCAGAAGGGATAAGAGCGAAGCGGCTGGTAGCAGCAGCCTGAAGGTATTTAACTTACGCATGTTCGTCCTGCTCGCCCTCGAGCTCCCCAATTTTACCTGCAAGCCCATTCAGTTCATTCTTTAATATTTGATACCTTCGTTGGAGCTCTTGTTGTCTACCGAATGAGCATCAGGGGGTCAGCGTCAAAGTGCAGGCTTGAAGACACCACTCTGCGAGTTGGAACTTACGAGAGCGGTTGTTTGGGGGCCGAGGAAGACGACGAAGACATTCGTGAAGCTCAATAGAGATTACTGAAAGTCCAGGGAATTGTAGATTTCCAGATGCGAATGTGGCTGCTTGGTACCTCAAGAGGCGTAAAGCGCTTCGACTTTTTTTTTTTGGCCGCTTCCCTGCCTGCAACCTCCAAAGCCATTCTCAATCCAAAATGGACCCAACGACAGTCACAATCTGCGCTGAGCAGACCCCTTTCCAAGATACTGTACGTGTAGAGTTTCTTCTGTAGCCTGAGAGCAGATTTTCTTTAGTAAAAGCGCTGAACAATGAAATTTCTCTGTGCGCTTTTTATTTGACAGGCTTTGGAACTCGTGAACTACCTGGCATTATCATTCTCAACTGAGGAGGAACAAGTCGCGTTTGCAGAGGGATTCTTCAAGGGAGTTGAAGACGACAAGGTGGTCTTTGACAGAATTCTTTCAGAGGTCAAAGGATTTGGTGCTGGTTCAGAAGCTCGTAAGTCAATCCCTCGCTTAGCTTCTTGGGCTCCCTCATATGCCCAGTGTCTGAAAAATATCCGTATCATATTCTTTAGAGGTAGAAGGATTCTTTAACTTGCTGCTTTCCACAATCTTTTCACTCTATCCCCCATCAAACACACAAGAATCTTCAGAGCGACTACTCAAGCTCGTTAGCATAGTTTCTTCGATACCCTCAACCACAGAATCAACGAAGACGACCCAATACCGAATGTGAGTTCACGGACGCCCGCATATACAAGATACCCCGCGGTTACTGACCTTGCGTTCATCGAAAATCCGTTTAAAAAAAGTCTGTCTACTATACATAACATCCTCCCACCGACGTCTCCACTCCGACCATCAGTATTCATCTCGCTCTTGACTCTCGCTTCAACCAACGGCGATGTTTCAGCTCTGGGTCTCACACCGGAATCCATCGAAGCGTCCGTCGCTGGTTGGCGCAAAGGTGGTGTGTCAGAAGGCGAGGTTGGCAAGGCTCTTGAAGCTGTTGTTACCTCCTTCAGAGGGTGAGCGATTCAGTTTGTGATTAATTCTGAAAAGACTCTTTTTGGTTGCTGACTGTGTGGGCAATCTCCTTAGGACCCCATCTGAGTTCACCTTCTCCCTCTTGACACTTTCCCTCACCCAACCAACTCCAGAACAAATCATCTCGACCACCGCTAGCGCTGTTGCACGCAAAAATCTTATTGATCTGAAGCCTCTTTTAACCATCCCGTCCGTCGCCGACCACAAGGCTAAGAATCCCACCCACGCTGTCTGGAAAGCTGTGGATGTTTTCACGAGCGGTGGATTGAACGACATCAAGAATCTTCCACAGTCTGAGCTTGAATCTGCTGGTATGTTCAAAAACTGGCGGTTCTTAACCGCTCCTGGCGACGCGGAATGCTTACCACCGATTTCCTCATCTCTCAGGCGTTGACATCGCTGCCTTCACCCACAAGGTCAAGCTTTTGACATTGACATCACTGTGTGCATCAACTACCTCTACTCCCTCTAGAGAGGTGAGTTACGCTCAAGTTGCTAAAACTCTTGACGTCCCAGTTGAGGAGGTTGAAAACTGGGTGATTGAAGGTGAGGCGTTTGCCATCGGTTCCCTAGGCCATCTCTTTTTGGTAACGCTTGTCTGACGTTGCTTTACGCACTGCGCAATTGTAGCTATCTCCGTTGGCTTGCTCACCGCCAAACTCTCCCAGCCCACCAAAACCCTCAGAGTCCAGACTGCGTACATCCGATCTTTTGGAAAAAACGAGTGGACGGCTCTTAGAGCTCGCCTACTTGAATGGCAAACAAAGTAAGTGTTTCTCTTTTGATCTTGTTGCATTCAGAACAGAAGCTGAGGGGTTTGTCGTGATCTGCATCTGTAGCTTGGGCTCTGTGCTCTCCGTCTTGCAGGAAGCTGGAGGTATCGAGGCTGCGATCAATGATAGCAATGGTTCTTCCTCAGTGGAGGCCTCTGCTTAGAGTGTAAATGAAGTGGGGTGGTGATGGTTGCGCGTGTACACTCTTACGGATGTATCAACTTTTAGAAGCCTTTCACCTGGATGCGACCTACTATCGCTCCGAAAGACGATCCCCATAACTTTAAGCGAAGTAATCTGGGATGTACAGCAGCTAAAAATTAGATGTATCGGCCCTCAGGATGGTATCTCTAGTCACCAACGTGCAATGGGTTTTACTCTTCGTCTCAAAGAAGTGACAGCTTTTCACGCAGAGGAGAAGAAGACTGTTCGATTACTCGTATACGTTGATCTAGAGAGGATGTGAAAGCTGTCCCTTGTCCGACGAGAGATCAGCAACGTGTTGCCGTTGTCGAGCTGCCGAAAGTCGCGCAATTTGCCACACACACGCTCTGAATCAAAAAAAAATCGCTGCTGGCATGAGCAGACAGATCCTGCCATCACACAACACCTACCTCTCCCTTTCTTAAAAACTTCCTCCCCCTCTAAAAAGATGACTGCTAACGGCTCCACTCGTCCTCCTCTCCCAAAGGGAAAGTAAGTGTCGTTCAACCCGGCGGTAGTCCTGGTTTCTTTTGTCGTACGAGCTCGAACTGCCGTCTCTGACCTGGCTCTTTGTTCCTTCTTCCGACCTTGGGTTTTCCCCTTGAACCTTTTGAATTTCTACTGCTTTCTTGTTATGTTTTTGTGTGTTGACTTGGTTCCAGCTTCCGTAAGTAACTAGTCTTTCGCCGTCCCTTTCGAAGAACGACGGCGCTGACCTTTTCCTATTGTTCTCGCTGCCTATCTCCGTGCCTTTGTGCATCATTTACCCACCTCATCACTCCTTTTTCCTCTTTATTATCTGAACGTCCATTGCTCCTGTGTTCTAGTCTTCGTCAGTAGATTTTTCCACGCACGTCGCACACAAACGTGCATTTTTTTCAAGTCGGCCTCTGACCTGAATCTCTCTTTTTCATACCTGTTAGACTTCTGAATCTGTTGGTGAAGGTCACCCAGACAAGATCTGTGATGCCGTCTCTGATGCTATCGTGAGTTATATCGTTTGCACCCTTTGTGGCTGCTGTCAGTTGTCTGACCCATGTCGTACCCAATTTATAGCTTGATGCCTGTCTCGTATGTGGAACTTAATCCTCCATTTAGCCTTGAGCTTCGTAGTATTAATTTTTTTATTCGTGTTTGCGTTCGTTCTGCCCAAAGGCTCAAGACCCATGGTCCAAGGTGAGCTTTTCTTTCGCTACAATTATAACCTCTTCACTGGATCTAAGTTTCTTTGTTGTCATCCAGGTTGCCTGTGAAACCGCTTCTAAGACTGGTATGATCATGGTAAGCGTTCCATCCTCGTTTCTGTTTGACAGCAACCTTGGATCCTCACTCAGACCCTTCACCTTGCTCACAGGTCTTCGGTGAGATCACAACCAAGGCACACGTCGACTTCCAAGCCGTTGTCAGAAACACCATCAAGCAAATTGGCTACGATGACTCTGAGAAGGGTTTCGATTACAAGACCTGTAACGTCCTCGTTGCCATCGAACAACAATCTCCAGATATCGCCCAAGGTCTTGACCACGGTGACTTGGAGAGCCACGGTGCCGGTGACCAAGGTATCATGTGAGTTTTGCTAGCTTGCAGCTTTTCTGCGACAGGTTCACAGCTCTGACACGCCTTGTTTCTGCATAGGTTCGGATACGCTACCGATGAGACCCCAGAGATGATGCCTATGACTCTTATGCTCTCCCACAAGCTCAATGCCGCCATGGCTGCTGCTCGTAGAGATGGATCCCTTGGATGGCTTAGACCAGATTCCAAGACCCAAGTCACCATCGAGTACAAGAAGGAAGGTGGCGCCACCATCCCTATCAGAGTTGACACCGTCGTCATCTCCACTCAACACGCCGACTCCATCTCCACTGAGGACTTGAGATCTGAGATCTTGGAGAAGATCGTTAAGAAGGTCATCCCAGCCAACTTGCTCGACGAGCACACCGTTTACCACGTACGTTTTGCTGTTTGTATTTGTTCTACTCATCCTTTTAGCAGCTAACCTTTGTTCTATGTGTCTAATTCTTCTCCAGATCCAACCATCTGGTAGATTCGTCATCGGTGGTCCTCAAGGTGACGCTGGCCTCACTGGCAGAAAAATTATTGTCGACTCCTGTAAGTATTTTCCCATTTTTTTTTATTGTACTTTATATTCTAAACGTGTCATTTACTGTAGACGGAGGATGGGGTGCTCACGGTGGAGGAGCTTTCTCCGGAAAGGATTGGTCCAAGGTTGACAGATCCGCTGCTTACACTGCCCGATGGATCGGTGAGTTTTGAGCAATTCGCCTGTGTTCATCTGAAGGCGAAATTCCTACTGACTATTATACCCTTCACTCTAGCCAAGTCTCTCGTCGCCGCTGGTCTCGCTCGTCGTGTCCTCGTTCAGCTCTCCTATGCCATTGGTGTCGCTGAACCACTCTCCGTCTTCGTTGACTCCTACGGTACCTCTTCCAAGACTGACGAGGAACTCGTTGAGATTATCCTCAAGAACTTTAACCTCAAGCCAGGATTCATCGTCAAGGCTCTCGACCTCCAGAAGCCACAGTACCTCAAGACTTCCTCCTACGGTCACTTCGGTAACCCAACCTACAGTAAGTGGCTCTTATTACTGCCACTCCATGCCAAAGATACTGATCTCTGTCTCTTCTAGGCTGGGAGAAGGTCAAGGCCATCACTTTGTAAACAAAGTCGTCTTTTCGTTTTCATTTTGTTTCTTCTCTAATCGTTCCGGGTCTCAGCCATCAAATCAAAACTTGTTGTTTCGGGCTCCAGAGTACCCACTCATAAACGAGCTCATCCTCGTTTTTACTTTATATAGACATACTACGAAATCCCCTCTATCTCTTATATCTTGGGTCGTTACTCAACAAGCATTCGCATCCCACTCATAGCATAGTCTGACCTCGTTCAGCGTAGATACCCATTGTGACTGAGGTCAGCAATATATATCAGGTTCAACACCCACTGTGAGAAATAGAAAGAATATCACGGCTGGTTCACGCGCTCAAGCATCAATTTATCCGATCGCTCTCTGAAACTGCTTCATTGAAGTAAGTAGTTTAAAGCAAGATTCCAAAGACTGGGTTGGAGCTGAAACGGGTGACAACACCCTCAACAGAAGCCTTCTCTTGATGGACGCCGGCCTGCACCACCGCCGTCGAGCATCGGCGCAGCGCAGAGACAGCAAGCTCTTTAAAAGTGAATCAGGCGCGTCTCGCAATTTGGCAGCACACTTCCAGTAAAACTTAAACGCAGTGTCCGATAGCCGAATGGAGAACCCAGCAAAGGACCCAAATGACGTGGTGACTGATGAAAGAGTCATGGTGGTGAGCATGAGAACCCTTCCCTGCTCCAGTTACGGACGGGTGGGACATTGGGAGTTTCAAAGTCAAGAGGAAGCTGACAATGTTCTTCCTCTTTATTTCTGGTTGACGTGCTGCTTAATTGCACTTCTGTGATTTGGTTCCTCATTCTTTCTGACAGGTCGGTGAGTTAGAGCTGCTCTGCACAGTTGCTTTTTGTTTAGTTGGCATCCGCCATCCCTCTCCCCGTACTGACGGACCTTGGTCTTTACTCTCGTGTCTGTCTTCAGGAACCTTGTCGTTCTACGTCTGCTCAGCACTCATCATGGTCTGTCATTCATCCCTTCGTTCGACACACAGCCATACTCGTTGCTGAAGCATATTACCGTCTCTAATTTGCGTACACGCTGAACCTCTATGCATTGTACCTCTGTACAGGTCACAGTGAACAAATGGGTAAGCAGACCCTCTAAATAACACTGCTTCCTATCTTCTCACTGGAACGCGTCAGTAACCTTACATCTCGCATTCTTCGACACCCGCGTTCAGATTCTCACAGATTCAAAGATCCCCATCTTTTTCCTCTGCTTACAACTGCTGATCGCAGTGTCTCTTCTCATGGCCACTAAATGGGTTGGTCTGATAAAGATTCAATCCTTCAATTTGGAGACGGTCAAGAAACTGTGGCAGTTTATCTTCCTAAGTCAGTCCTCATGACGGCAGTCTTGAGACGGGCGTATTGACTATCCTCCTTATCTCTCATTGTCATGAATACCACAGATGTCTTTGGAATTGTGTAAGCCTTGGTAGCCTTACTCTTTTGATACCCTCAGATCTGAACTGAAACTTACTCCCCTTCACAGATTCAGCAACTTCACACTGTAGGTTGAAAAGCCTTGATATGTATGTCAACCCAGATCTGACAGGTCTGTATTCAGAAAATATGTCGACGCTTCGATCTATCAAGTTGTCCGAGGGTTGATCTTGCCGATGACCTGCGTGCTGTCGTACTTCTTGGAAGCGAAACCGCCTTCGCTGCTATCAATAGGCAGTTGCTCTATAGTTACTGTGAGTTACAAAAACTGCTCCCATTTTTATCTCAATCTGCTGACCTATACGATCTGTGCGATATACAGCTCGGATTCCTGGTCGGCGCTGGCTGGAGCAATGTGTTTGGGGCTGAGGCTAACGGGGTCAGACCGTCAGTACACATCTACATCCGGCCATTTTTGTTGCTATCCAGTGTTTCAGAATCTGTTTTGCTGTTTTCAGAATTGGAATATTTTTTGGTGTCCTCTCATCCGCAACGACGGCCTATCACTCCATCGTGATCAAGAATTCGCTACCTCATACCAACGGATCGGCACTCGATTTAGCCTTCTACGGTAACCTCTGTAGCGTCTTTGCAATGTTTCCGCTTTCTCTGCTCGCCGGAGAGGGTCCAGCTATCTGGGCTTTGGTGATTGGCGAAGACCCGGTCGATGTGCTGATTGGAGGTCTTCTTGTCACCGTAAAATTTCTTTTCCTTCATTTGCTTTGATTCAGATCTGATTCGGACCTGCTTCTGTACCTATGCAGGGTCTATTCGGCTTCTTGATCTGCGTTGCTGGTCTGCTGTCGGTGAAGGTCACCTCTCCTGTGTCTCACATGGTGACATCCATCATGAGGGGCGTCCTTCAGACGCTCATCGCTGTCTACTTCTTTGGAGAAGTTCTCACCATGTTTGTCTTCAACGGCCTCTGGACTGCGAATGTGCGGCACTGACATCCTTCTTTCTCAATACCAGCGATCGAGCAATCTCCATCTTGATCATCATCTTGGGTACATGCCACTACGTTTATGCTAAAGCGCTGGAAGTTCGAGATCGACATCTTTTGAACGACTATCATAAATTGTCGACACTGGAGGAAGGTCCGGATTCAGTGGCAAACGATTCCGCTATTGCAGAAAATGAGACAGAGGAGGAGGGAAATGTGGAGGATACATCACTTAAAATGGAGGTGCTTGATGAAGAGGCCAAGTAACGCCCGATAGCCTGTTCCTGGTCAGTGGTATTTGTGGTGGAAGATGAAGGCTCACCTTAGATGCGATGGAAAGAGGACGTTGCTATTAAATTAAGTTGTTTTGTGTATTGGCTTGCTTATTTATTTGTTGCATTGATTTTGGTTTTCTTCAGTCATCTTCATCACTACACCCTCAATCTACAAAGCAAGCAAGGGAAAGGAGAGAAGCAGTCTGCGCACCAAGCTCAGCCCCTGTTTGAAAATTTAATCTTCAAGCTTTCAGCTTCAATAGGCGAGAGCCCTAATCGAGGTTGTCTCCTTCAATTAGGAGATGGCACAGAAGCAAGAGGAGGAAATGAGGGGGTTCTCGCATTCTCTCTCTGCCTCCTTTGACTCTTTCCTACATCCTCTTTTTGACCTTCTCTTCTATCGGATTTATCTGATCTTGTCCTATCAGAAGAGTAGAGCTCTTCTACCTAGGCTGGTCCTCGTCCTTGATCCGTCATATACTCGCTTAGCAGCACACCGGCTGTAGCTTGCTGTACGTGAAGAATGGCTCTCTTCGACAGCTACGGATCACTTTCGCTTGTCAATCGTCCGCTCCCACCCCTTCCAGTAACTAAACTCAGTCAGCCTGCAAGCAATTCATCCATTCCACAACCCCGGCGAGCAAGCTCGACTCCTCGACCGGCCACAGCCGGACCAACGTGCACCTGTCCTACAAGTCAGTCTACCTCAGGCTCTAGGCTTTTCTCTCGGGAATTTCCACCATCGAGAAATTCTTTTCTTCCCTACTATCATCCAGCGCCCTGCGCTGCCCCTGTCACAGAGGAACCATCGTCATCCGATGAACATCATGATCACCAACAGAAACATCATTCTCAACGACAATACAAGCATACTTCTGGAATTTTTGGACTCGCGCCGACTCTGTTAGTACCACCTGTGGAAGACGATCAATGCAGCCTCGACTCCGACGAGATTGACTCTTGGGTCAGCCAAAGCAAGCAAGTTAAGGCACCAACGAATGAACAAAGCTTCATAGATCTTTTACAAGAAGATGATGATGACCACTATGATGATGTGGAGGTGAAGACTAGAGTAGCGGAAGAAAGAAACCCTACCACTCGCAGAAGGAGAAGGAAGCTTGGTGAGATGCTGAAGAAGGTCACTAGGAACGGTACTGTAGATGGATGGCAGAATGATCTTGACGAAGGTAGTTTCAGAGGAGTTTCTACCAGACCAACGTAAGATAACATTTAAGATTTTGAGTAAATTCAGTTTAAATACTCAGCTTCCCCATTCACATATCTTGATCGCGTTGGAAGGTCCCGACAATCGATTACCGATGTTGATCTCTGGACGGCCGATGAGGCAGCAGTCTCTTCCAACCCCTACCTCGCCACGAGCGTCTCATCATCCACCACATCGTCAATGATCCAAAAAAGCAAAGCCATGAAGATTCTCGGCCTCGGCTCGGATGACTGTCCAATTACTACTCGGAGTATTTACAGCTCTTCAGATCCTACAATGGTCAGTCTGGTCACAACAAATGCTCCACCGGCAAAGGTTTTGTGTCCCGTCATCTCAACCAAAGCTGAACGACTTCTAGGAATCGCACCTTTGGTCAGAGATGCGCCCGATGCTAGATGTAATGATGCGCATTCATCTGCTTTTCGTTTCGAGCTTGTAGATGAAGCTGCTCCCGTGATTCCTTTCTCTCGACGAGAAACCGTTCACTTCAGTGCGACTTTGATGAGGTAAGGCTTCTTGTTTGATTGAAACTGTCTTGGGATTAGAAATAGTTACTAACACCTGGAACTATGTCTGTCGTAGCATTATAAATGGTTCTGTGTTGCCCTCCCTGGACCCACCAGCTGCCCCCGCTCACTCTCTCGATCTCGCTCCACCCTCACCAGCAACTACAGCTTCCTCACTTTCTCCGTCCTTAATTCCTCAAACTGAGCTAGAAACCATGCTTTCTCGGTCAGCAAGTTCGACATCCAGCGGCACTGCATCAACTACCACAACTTCATCCTCGTCCTATCTCAGAGAAAAAATACAACATTCACCCTCGACAAAAGAGCTTCTCCCCAGCTTTCGGAAATCCGACCTACTCCCTGACACTCCTCAAGGTACCTTAACTACTCCTCTCGAGCCAGTCTACTCGAAGACAACCCTCACAAAGAAGAGCCATACTGAGCATTTGCAACTTCATCACAAGCAGAAATTACCATCGCATCGGCAGCGATCTTTGGATGATTTTCCTCTTCCAGACATAAAACAAAACAGCATTTCAACCAAGAAGACGGCATCTATCGGTTCCAACCATTTCTCTTTCGAGAAGAAAGAGGAGGGAGCGAGCCACAATCCTCCAACGACGTCGTCTTCTTGTACTGGTCGCGGTGACTCCTTAAAAGGTGTGGCTTGGGCGGCAAGAACCATTGCTGTTAATTCTCCGGTAAAGGGAGTTATGTCGGTCAAAAAGGTAGATGTGTTCGGACAAGAAAGACATAAGAAAATGAGGGCGATGGACAAGGAACCGATAGTAAAAGAAGTCCCTAATGGTGAAGCAGAGCCAATGATTCTGACATTGACTGATTCCGATGGGCATGAGGGAGTCCTAGCGGAGTGCTTCACAGTAGTTAGTCTCTCTCAGAGACTCTTGCCAAGAAACTGTGGTATCCTCTTTGACACGCTTTACTTGTTTCTTTGCCCCCTTGAAAAGTCTCCTCCGATGGGAGCATTACCTTCCGTCGGTGATCTCAAGCTCTCGTCTCCATTCGATGGAGAGTTTCCGCTACCTCCAACTGTGATTCCAACTGCTTTCACAAGAGACGTGGTTTCTCTCAGGGAAGGGGAGAACTTGGTCACCCACTACAGATCTGGCGGCTCTCTACGTCAACCTCTACAACTCAGCAATATAATTTCTTTCATCTCACTATCAACTGCTACGTATGCTTCAATGACATCCTTTCTCCAGGCAAACAAAAGCTGCGCCATCTCATCAATGCCATTTGGACGGACTCTGTTTTTCAGACTGGAGGATTGTGTTAAGGAGGATGATAATGGTGTGATATTAATCATATCTTTGGGTGTGACGGAATATGAAAAAAGGCACGCAGTTACGTGTTTGACGATGAAATCCCCTACGACGATGGGTGATGTTCTGGAACGGTTGGAAGGAAGACAGATAACGGTACCGTAGCTGAGATACTTCATTCATACGGTAGGATCAAGCATATATTTTGCAACACTTGTGTTGAACTCGGCTGGATCGCATTGGCCGGGTATGTTTGTTAGCGTCTGCCGGGCAAACGGTGGTTGTTGTGTCACTGCCGATTTTTTCACCAAATTAGCAAGCACGGTCGGTCGAGACTTTTTGTCCATCTCGTGACTGGTTCTTTTTTTAAAACTTTCTAGCCTTGGGGATTGCTCGGATAAAATGAGGCTCAAAAGCGATCTTATCGCTCGCTCAACGTGCCAACCTTCCGTTTAGACGAGTCACCAGATCATCGGAGAAAGGTACCTAGCTCATATTTCTTCTTCCTACCACCATAAGAGGAACACCTGGACGCGGAGGTGAGTATAAAGGGCAAAGGCAGCGATCCTTCTTGCACTTCCCCGCACTTTCAGCTTATAAGCACCGTGGAGCCCAACTTTCCGACATAAACAAGAGCTTTCAACAGCAGTGATAAGGAGTGAGTAGCTTTTCTGGTCAAATGTTCCTGATGAAGCAGACCTTGCCAAGCTCGAGGTTGCGCGAACTTGTAAACTTACACCTTTCCTCTTTTCCAGGCTTCATTTCGGCATGCCTGGATTCTTTGGGACAACGAAGCGTGAAGGGACCGCTGTAGATGCTGCTGTTACAGCAGCCGAGTTGACTCAAACGGAAATCATCTTCAGTTTCTCGATCGTGACCTCCCTCTGTTAGTCTGTTATCTGGTTAGCTCGCTGGTGAAGCCGTGTCCCATCGCTGACTACAGGTTTCACAAACCCTATCTACGATCATCGGCGTCTTTATTTTGGGTCTAGTCTTCTTGTGGGGCCTATCATATGGTCTACTTGACGTCTTGAATCAGCACTTCTTGACGATCTTGTAAGCCCCTCCTGCGCCTTCTTTGAAATTGCTAAAGCATCTGACTGGATCTTGCCCATTTTCCAGCGGTCTCACCCACACTCAGAGTGAGTGAAATGCTCTACACTACAACCTCTTCATCAAATATCGCTCTTACCTGTCACAGCATGAAATCTAATCTCACTACATCTCTCTCAGGTACCTTGCTGCAATTCGCCTACTTTGTGGCTTACTTGGTGGTCGCTCCTCCAATGGGCTTGTTTATGCGAAAGTATGGTTACAAGAAAGGTATCCATTTCGGTCTGACTCTTTTCTCCATCGGTGAGGCCAGTATCCCTTGTTGTGTTTGATGGAAATGTGCAACTGATCAAGAGATGGCTTCTCAGGTGCTGTCATGTTCTGGCCAGCTGCAGTTTACTCTAAGTACGGCATGTTTGTGTGAGTTAAACTAATTTATTTGTGCGTGCTATCTCAGATATTGAAATTGTCTGTCTTCTCCTGCTCCTTCTGCCAGAGCTTTCACCTTCGTGACCGCCAGCGGTCTGGCTACACTTGAAGTTGCTGCCAACTCCTACATCATAGTTATTGGTACCCCAAGATACGCTGCTCTGAGACTGAACTTGGCTCAGGGGTTCAACGGTATTGCCACTGTTATGTGAGAGACAAAACAGTAACTTCACTCCTAACCAGTCGGACCTGACCTAAATGTCACTTTTGTCTCGTGATCTTGCAGTGGTCCCATCATGGCATCGCACCTGTTCTTCAATGGCGCAAACCAATACTCTCTATTCACTGTCCAATATGTATACCTTGCGCTTGCGCTTGTTGGCTTATTGATCAACATCCTTGTCTTCTTCTGCCGACTGCCGGAGGTTATTCAAGAGGTGACTGAAGAAACAGAAGCTGCAGTACAGGGAAGCTTTATGAAGCAGTATCACACTCTGTTCGGTGCCTTGGCCGAATGGTTCTATGTGTAAGAGACCAAGTTACCTAGGTTTCGCCAGCGACAATCGCTGAGCCATTCTTCTTCACTGCAGCGGCGCTCAGGTTGCTGTTGCATCGTTTGCTGTCTTTTACATCGATGAACAACCAGGACTCAACATCCCCAAGGCTACAGCATCCAACATGTACTCTGGCTGTCAAGCTGTCTTCACCATCGGAAGATTCATCGGAGTCTGGTATCTTCAATACGTCGACCCTGCTCTTGCTTTAGGTGTCAACGGCGCATTTTTGATCCTGTTCTCTATTCTGACTTCGTAAGTACTCTCATACTGATGTTGCAGTCCCAGCATTCAGCGCCAGATCTATTTCCACGTAGAACCATCGGTGGCAGAGGAGGCATTGCATGCTTGTTCTTAATCTTTCTCTTCGAATCTGTTTGCTACCCAATTATATTCACTGGTAGGTGATCAGTTGTTGCGTTCTTGACATAAAAAGGAAAAGCCGATCACGGTTTCTGTCTTCTAGTGGCCACTGCGGATCTCGGCACTTACCAAAAGGTTGGCTCAGCCTTGATCGCTGCTGGAGTCTCAGGTGGTGCTGCTTATCCAAGGTAAATCTCAGTTGAATGCATAATTTGAACAGTGTAGGGTCCTAACCGGCCTTGACCAAAAGTATTCAAGGAACTCTATCTGATGCCAAGGGAACTCATATCTCATACTTGGTACCAATGACTGGATTTGTTCCGTTGGCTATCTACGGATTTTGGATGTGGAAGATCAGGGTAAGTCCGTCAAAACCTCTTTAGCTGATAGTTTTTGTCGCTAAGATCTCGACGGTGCTTTGGCAACTGCCTTATAGTGCAACAAGCTTAACAGAGGTGTTCTTACCTGGAGAGCCATGGAGAAGGGTCACATTTTGAGGCCAGGACATGGTATCGAGGAAGACAGAGAGAAAGCAGATGCTCATTTCGAGAAGCAAGAGCTCGAGCTGGTGGAGGGCAGGGAAACACAGGCAGTTAAAGCCATTTGATGAAGCATAAACCGTAGAGACCAGATTCTTGTCTCTCTTTCTCTATTTCTTAGGTTTTCAATGGAAACACTGTGTATATGATGAATTGTCGATAGCGATACAAGAAATCGTACAAACTGCGATCTATGGCGAAATGTCTACTCGAAGTCTTACAATCCCAACTCAAACGTAAATGTAATCTTGGTTCACAGAATCTCCCATGATGAGATGCCACGATAGCTAGGAAATGGTTTGCATTAGGTCAGTGTCAGATCAGGGAAGGTAACAAACGCTTGAGACTGACTCGTTGCCATTCATTCATAACACCAACCGCACAGAAGTGCAAACAATCCATTGGCGGATGGAGATGTGCATCTGGTCTAGTGACAGACATCTGCCATACGTCCAAGTATTGGAATGGTGGGACGTTGTAGGGGTTGGTACTGTGGCCTGATCCGCTGTTTGTCTCGTCTCTTGGTTTTTTCACACATCGTGATTTTATGATGTTGTTCATTTCCTTAAAAAGGTGCCTAGAAATGCCACACGTAGTGCCGGGTAATGAAGGACAAGGTTCAAAATTTGTGGAAAATTATGAAAGATAGAAAGCGCACCAATTATACATCATTCGCTCTGGATCCGTTTTGCTCTGACCATTTGTCTTAGAATTGTCAGCTAGAGTGAACCAAGGAGAATAAAGCTCGTCAAAATCGCCTTTGAGTTTTCGATCGACCTTCACTCACCCGTCGTAATTTCCTCACAACCGACCTGACCAGGAGCTACACCCCGCCAGTAAGGCACTATGGGGTAAGGCGTCGATCTTGTAATTGCGATCGTTCGATCGACCTATAGGATCCTTTATGGTCAACGGAATCTTGATGCACATACTTGTTGAGACAAACTTACCATTTCTTCGAACGCTTTCATGACATCCGCCTCCGTAATTAGATATCCCAGATCTATGTTGCTCCAATGAGGACCAGTGTTCATCAATATGGCACTAGGCTCCTCGAGTACTCCTTGTTTTACTATCTGAAAATTATACTTCATCCGATCCATCAGGATAGCATGCCAGTGCGGAGCACCCCACGGCGACGGAAGGTAACTGTCGGTGAATGAGAATGCTTCGCCAAGTTCAGAGTTGGAAAGGACATGGTGCGTTCGGATCCAAGTTACTAATGGTTGTTTAGCGCGCTCCTTCGTGACGCCAGCAGACTCAATGAGAGAAGCGGTGAGAGGGTGATCCGGATTGAGTGTGATGTTGGCGTAGATAAGATTGTCCCATGTAGATAGGCAGACAATGTCGGTGGTGACCAGAAAGTTTTCCATCATCTTGAATTGATGCTCACTGATTGAATCTTGATCCGAGACGAGAGGAGAGGGGCGCGTTATCAGTTTTGTTTCACCTTTTGATCACGGATGATGGCACTTCTCACCTCCAATAAAACTACAAATAATGAAGAGCGATGCATGATCAGTTTTTGTAGAATTGAGGACTGCCGCAAGTTTCCATCAGAGCCGGACTTACACTACCCCAACTCGACTCCTCAGCAACCGAATAATGGTGTTCGGCACATCAGTCTCTCGCATAGCACATTTCCTCTGAGGCACCCAAGCTTCCGATGCAACATCGAGAATTCTCTGCGTATGCTGTGGATGATCAATTGGTGGGCCATTAGAGACTCGACATTCCATCCAGGCGTGCTGCTACAAGGCGATGGCGAGATTTAAGTCAAATATAATATCGAAGGAAGGATAGAGGAACGGATACCCACAGAGATATTGTATATGTCCCTAACATCATTTAGTGTTTGAGGTGGTGCTGCTCGCCGTTCCCAATGACCCTGCACGAAGTCGTCCGCGGCACACCAAACCTCTACAGGTGCATTTGTTTGAGCCCCAGTCCTAAACACTCCCGAGGGCTGATATCGTCGAGAAACCCGATACAATGTACCTGCGAAGATCAGTAGGAGAAGCAGGAAAGGTGCTCTCGTCCTTGACGACACCATTTGAGAGTGCTCAATGAACTTGAGACTACCCCTGCTGAAAGAGAAGAGACAACAGGAGGGGAAGGTGGGAGTTAGTAAAACCGCTGCTACTGCTACCATGATGTGTGAGCCTTCATGTGCCCGATAGATGCCGGACGGACTGACGGAAAAATGGAAGGTGGGGTGCGTCGCGGATGAACCAGTCGTGTTCAGCGCGTGTTTTAGAGTTTAGACGTCATGCCGCGCAGAAGACAAGCGGTGGCAACGAACTTAAAAAGGTACAGCGGCGCAAATGGTAAGAATTATTGACCAGCAACACAACAAGGCTTGCATATCTGTCGCAAATACCTCTGCGTGTATCGCTGAAAGTAGGGGATATACAATGGCATAGAAGGAAAAGAAGGAAAAGGTCAAAACTACTCTTCCACAGGTTTTGTTTTTTGCCATTGTGCATTTTAACAATCTCTGGTCGCTTTCGGCTTTCACCATCAAGTTCTCAAACATAATCAAACTAGAATTGGAGTTAGGTCTAACGAGGGTGGAGAGGGAGGGAAAATGCAGGGCAGTATCTATCGATTGGTGGTTGAACCAGCTAGTTCAGCCTACTCAGGTGATTGCTCGTTGTCGTCTTGGTTGGCCGGATGTCTAGAGGAGCCCTCAGAAAGCGTCCATTGATGGTCTCGAATGTCTCCATATTCCTCGCTAAAACACCGTAACTGCGACTTGCTACCTACTCTAGCTGTTTGCATCATTGATATCTCTCTCTGATGATCTCAAACGGATAGCATTGTCACCATTTAGCATGATACGGATTCTGACTCAAATGTAGACTCAGATGAAGAGTTTGGGATTGGTGGTGATTGGGGTTGGGAGGATTTGGCACCAGACGAAGACGCGCATGGTGATCGTTTGGGGTTGAGAGTTTAGAAGCAGGCAATGGTGCTAGAGCCGTCAAAGGCCGTAAAAGAAAAAGAGAGAGACCTCGGTGAGGTCAAGAAATCCAAAAGTGTTAAATTAAAAGATTTGCTCTCGTTAATACTTTGAACTGCACAGGACAAGATGAAGTGAAGGATGAACGAAGGTTTGGGTGTTAATCAAAGTGTTGACTTTGGATAGATATCAACTCATGACACATTGCACTACGGCGACTCAGCAAGAATCTCAATGATCCGATCCTCAACAAAATCTAGTCGGTCCTGACCTGTTGAGCGCCGAGTTAGAAATAAGAGTCAGCGTGCACGCAGGGCTGTGAGGCGTCATCCAGCACTTTATATCCATAGATGAAAGGGTCACTTACCCCAGAAAAACTCTCCATTAACAACGTAGTTTGGAGTACCAAACATCTCTGAGTAGAGAAAAAAGCAGGGCAAGAAGTCGGCCGGTTGGTCGGGTAAGTCAATGAACGAATGACACCACTCACTGAGACCCTCACAATAATCGAAGTTTGCTTTCCACTCCTTGACAGCCTCATCATTTTCATCTCCAGTGTGATCAACGCAGGCTTTCTCCAAAACCTCATCCGATATGCCTGCGTCTTTTCCAACCTCCTTCAAGACGTTCAAATCGCTAACATCTCCTTCTTCAATCCATAGCCTCTTTTGAATTCGATAAGAAAAGTCAAGAACCTTGTCGTTTCCAACACCCAACTCTCTCTGGACTCGGATTATTGCCTGACCGGCGATTTTGATATTTCTGCTGGGATAGAATTTTGGTTTGGGCACCATTGGAATGTTGAGCTTCTTTGCCATTCTTTTCAGGTCTAATGCATGATAATCTTGTCTAGCTTGTGGTCGAGTACGGAGAGGAATACCACCATTAGCTGGTCGAAAGCAACAGAAGAATATTAGCGGATCAGTTCCGTTATATGGACGATCGAAACTCAAGAAGAACAGACTCACCCTCCAGCACAAGTATTGGGCGGAGGACGACCTTGAGGTTGTACTTGTCTGCAATCTCCTTTACTCTAGGTGCTCCCAGCAACGCCCAAGGGCTTTCACCAGAGAGAAAAAGGTATAAGCAAGCCCTGTCCGTTGAATGCCAATGGAGGATAGTACTCACCTGCTAACGCCATAGCAAACTTCGAAAGTGATATCTGGTGCCATGAAAGGGGTAAAACAGACACGAACAAGAGCGTGGATGATGATGCCTGGGACGGTGATCAAACGCGAGCAAGCAAATATGCCCAAGATCGGAGGGAAAAACAGGAGGAATTTAGAAAAGTTTTTGGTTTGGATACGGAATTGTGCTTTTACTGCCTGATGCAGCTAAGTGGGCAAGTAGTCGTAACTAATGTTACTAATGAAGCAGCCACAGCTGAATAGTACACAAATTTCGCACCCACTTGCATTTCTCGTTTCCTCAGCCGTTCGCATTATATAACAAGAAGAAGCTGAAGTGATACACCAAAACAAACGACAGAATGGTTTTGCGTAATAGCGAGGGAGGCGTTTCTTCGTTTGGTGAGTGGCTACTAGTGGTGTCCGATGCCGTGCGACATGAGCTGACTGAGTAGCTCTCAACAGGGCATCCGATAGCGAGCAGCTCGGAGGACGCAACATGTGGGAGCTTGAGCTCGAATCGGTTCAAAGTCCTTGCATCACTGTCAACGGACGAACGCTTTTCGCTAGCTAGGTCTCGCCCATGGCGTCCAAGACATCCGCCGCCGCACCTCTCCTTCATCCGTTCTTCGGATGAGGAGGAGCCTCCTGCGATGCGCAGGTGGCTTACCTAGTCAGTTTCCTCTCCAACCTCTTTCTGCCTCTGCCTTTGCTTGGTACCTGATCCGTAGCTTTCCAGAAGTTCGCTCTTCCTGGTTCTGTAACACAGCAGTCGCACCTGCTGTGTGTGTTTTCCAGAGCTCTATTCGTCTTCCAACTGGGTATGTATTAATAAAGTGTAGTTCTTTCTTTGATGAAGCTTGCTTACTATATGGTTTTGCCTTCTGCGGTGCACATCAACTGAAGTCATCGCAGCCTTATCTTCCACTTCCAACTTCGCCTCCGCATCTCCGTACTTGTTCCCTCTCTTACACCTTGTTACCGTTGTGATTTCAGAAGCTTTGGTGTGCAACACATGCAGCGCCATCCTCAGCCCGTCGCGCCCCCGATGCACTCACTGAAATCCCACGACTACCTGCCCACAATACTCAGTCCGAACACCCCTCGGAAGCTGTACAAGACTTCCAAAACTAGAAACATCATGGCTGTCTCCTTGTTCACTGCGGCATTCATCTTCTCAGTGCTCAACTTCACTCCCCAAGGGTTAAGCTTCTACTCGCATTCACTTTACGGAGAACTTGGCTCATTCTCAAGACCCGAAATCAAGAAGTGTCCAAGCCTACATGGGGAACTTGGTCCTTCTCGAATGAGTCCTTACACGCAGATTGAGTCGATCATCCCAAAATTCCGTATTGAAGTCGCACATGACGAATTGGCTTGCAACTCCTTTGCGGTAAGGATTTCGAGATTGAACAACGAAGAGTGCTCAGCCATTGAAGAGACCGTCAGTGGTATCAGCAATGATTCCTCCGTAGTAGAGCTGCTTAGAGGCAAGAGAGGGCCGGACTCCTTCTTGATCAGAACCGATGGAGCCGAGAGGTGGGCCAGCGAATGGAGTGAATACGAAGGCGATTGTAGCTACAGGTTTGATGTTAAGTTGAGAAACGCAGGACCCGTTGCGATGGAGATCTTCCACATGTACGAGGTGAGTAACATTCTGCTGTTGTCACCACGTCTGTTGCAATCGTGATTAATGTGACTCTCCGCGGAATGGTCCCAGAACTACGCTGGCCTGGAAGAAAACACTCCAGAGTATCCTCCGTTGATCTACAAGCGCATGCTATCGGTCCCTCTCCAGTTAGATATTTGCGACGCAGCATGTGCTCCCTTCCTTGCACCGATCCATGTCACCAAACAACGGCTTATGTACTCGGCCTCAAAATCCTCGCCTGTCTCGTCCAAACAAATGCTCAGTCTTCCAACTTGCTCTGGTCCAAACCCCATCAAAGGCGTCTACCTCCCACACAACTTTGTCAACATTGTTCGACCTCAATTCAGAGCGGCGGTGGGCAGCATTTCCCTGATGCCCATGTCCACAAACTATGAATTCGTCCCCACCGGTTGTAAATGGACCCACGATGGGCTCGCCTTCAGAAACCACTCCGCATGCACTACCAAAAAACAAAACTCGCACATCATTGGCGACTCGCACGGTCGTGTCGTGGCCGACTCGACGATTAGACGGCTGATGGGCTTCGATGACATTGCGTACGAGTCGGTGAAGGAGAAGGCCAAAGATCATACATTTTCCGAAGGGGGAAGCACCGTCTCCTTCTCCTGGGATCCATTTGGAGAGCTGTTGTCGGGCTACACGTCGTGCAACAAAATTCAAAATTTTTCTTCAATCACAGTCAGCATCGTAAGTCGCTGGTTCTTCTTTTTCATCTGTTGAAACTCACTAGACTCTTGACTGACTTTGCCGCATTTGCTCGCCGAAACAGGGTTCACACTTGGCATCGAAAGCTTGGGACACAGACAGAGCAGTGAAGCACATTCGGACGTTGCTGTCGAATCTGGTCAGACAAGTCAACGAATGTACACCTTCTGGAACGCCGAGAATACCTCTCGTCTTCATTGGTCCACCGGCTCAGCCACCCAGAACGGACGGATGGATCTCAGAATGGAAAGATCACAGGACGAATACCAGGTAGGCTCTGCATTCCTTCTCTATTTTAATCGATCGCTCACCAATTCTGTTGAATGGTAGAATGAAGCACTGGTCTGACAGGATGTTAGAAGTCGCGCTCGAGTTGGGGTATGCGGTAATCGATCAGTTTGCGCTGACGCAGCCATTCTCGGAGATACCATTGTAGGTCTTCTTCTAATCTTTGGATCCTACGCTTTCTGTGATCTCACTTGCTCGCTATGAATTATAGGGGTACGGATTTAGCTCACTATCTGGCGACGGACGCACTTCCAGCGGTTGTAGATGAGCTGATAGGGAAGACAGAGATGTGCGGGAGCAATTGAAGAGCTGATGTATGGTGTCACAGCGTTGCTCCATTGGTTTTGTGGTGGCTGCTGAGCAAAGGTTCAAGTGATATATCGCTACATTAGATAGATGGATACTCAATGTCCAGAATGAGAAATATAAGCCACATTGGCAAGAGTTGCTAGCCAGAAACAGATATTGAGGATGGAAAAACAAAGGAAGGTTCATTTGAGCACTGAAGACACTGAAAACTCTAATTTACTTCCTTAAGCCAGGTGGGACGTGGTAGACCATTCGCTAACAGAAACGTTGTTGGGAGTGATGAAGTCGGAGAAATCATCCCACAATGGATTGAACAATACTAAGTAGAAAAATATTAACAGGTGTCAGCTAAACTCTCTGCAGTCCAGCTCCTTGCGTAACTCTGACCTTGAATGCTATAGCTCCCTCCAGGTAAAGTGATCGCGAGAACCGTTGTGTTAAACCCATCGCCATAGTTGGGTTGGTCGCCTTGTTCCACAACATCATCATAGGTGGGTTGGGCTGGAAGATCAGGGTCGGTATCGTAGCGAATCGGCAGAAGATTTGTGAATGTAGCCGTAGAGGGGGATAGAAGGGTGACAGTCATCGTTTGATTCGCAAGAGTGAGGGTGGCAGTTGTTCCGTTGGGTGCAATGACAACTGTTGCATTTGTATGCATTCTCCATTGAATAGCAGTACGATTAGGACCGTCTATATCGTCTTGGATTCTTAAAAAAAAAAATCCAATGTTCAGACTCGATCAGCGCCGGAGGAAGCGGTGTTTGGATGAGATTAAATGGCTTACAAGACTTGTCGCCTCTGCATCGGATGATTGACGTGATAGAAAATCAAGGTTTGTCAATATTGGAAGCAGTACTAAGGAAGAGAAACACAAACCTGGTTGATCATCCTGATGCCTCTTTGAATGGAAGTTCCGTTGTAAGCAGTTGTGAGATCAGTGGAAAAATACACCGCCGAGTTCGAATCCAACGTAGCTCGTGCCGCAGCTTCTTGGGTATCTCCCGTGGAACCGAATGTAGTGGGAGGTTCAGAAGTTGTATTTTGATTCAAGTAGTCCATGACAATTGTGTTTTGACCTCAATAGGACTTGAGTGTCAGCAAAGCTATCTCAGGGAGAGATAAGGAGACAAAGCTCACCTTCTGTCCTCTTTCGGTAATATTCCCATCTCACTGCATTCTCCTCTTCAGACCAGAAGTATTCTGCGCTCAAGTAGTTGCCGCTTCCAAGATCTCCAGCCCATCTCTGACCCATGGCGTCCATTACCCAATCACCAGCATCAATATCTCCATGAGTCTGATGCCCAGTCATGTTTCCAGCTTTCATAGCAACAAATAACCCGTTGTTATCTGCCCAAGAAGATCTCATTGAAGCCTGTAATGCCACAGTGTCAAAAGGAGTTGCTGATCGAACACATCAAAGTGACAATCACTCACCCAAGCATCTGGACCATTCGAGAAGTGGTGGTCTAAAGGAAGTCCATCCCACCAAGCACCTCGCATCCCTGGATTATACCTGCGTAACACGACGTTAATCAGTTGTGGAGAACGCAAGTCTGGCTGGGTATTTCCTTCGGCTTACCAGAACATCGCCCAAGGTTCACTGGCGTCATACTGTTCACGTTGATAAAGAGCATATCGAGGAATGTTGAAGCCATCTTCGGATCCAAAGAATAACAGAGAATTCGCCGTCGCAGTGTACTTGTTTGGGCCATGATCAGCTACTCCCCCGCAAAAAATAATGGCATCAGTCATAAGAGAGAATGGGCCGGAAGCAAAGTCAAAACCTTACCGTAATTGAACAGAGAGGTCATTCCCTGGACATAGATGTGGTAGAGCGAGGAAAGATTGAGGTAGGGATTGACTGCCATCAGGCCTTGATCACTTCCAGTTGCGGTTATGAGTGAAGAAGTCATCTCTGCTTGACCGGTCGTTCCAAAGTACCAGTAGTTTGGAGTCTCAGCCCAGGTGCCATCTTCAAAGACTGCCATCATGCAATTCTCCTTGGCATTAGCTGGCGTGAGAGATAAAGTTGTATTCGCCATCCCGGTAGTATCGTCATCCCAGATCGCCAGAGCTCCCAGAGTACAGCCAGAATTACAGACACTGGACAGAAATTTAGTCAGCAGTAGTTATTCCATTGAGGGTTCAGAATCCAGCGCACCAATTCCAGTTGCCTGTCACGCCGTTTGCCCACCAGTCGAATGTGCCGTTCGTTTGCTGAAGCGATTCTATACACCACTGCAGACCGTTGCTTGTTATTCCATCTCGCAACACTGCAATTCGAGACCCGAGCGAAGACAGTGAGTGAGTAATGGGGCATAAAGGCATCGTTTTGGAACTTACTGCTCAACTGAGTGGAGTTCCAAGCGTCGTAGAACCAGTCGTAAGCGATAGCAGCAGCAGCAGTAAATTCTCCTGTTATGTTCCAAATTCATCAGAGAGGGTGTACGTGAAATAATTCTGCAAATCACTTACCAGTGTCCAAGAAGTGAGCTGGGTTCCATCTCGTGTCGTCGTATCCGAAGTAGATGCTTGGGTCGTTTCCCAGCATGACCTTTGAAAAAAAAAAAGTTAATCCACATAGCTGACTAAAGACTGTCATAGCTGACCACTGACATTGATCTCTGTCCAAGCTCTATCCGCCCATTTGGTGTCGTTTGTCATTTTGTAAACATAGCCCCAGTTTTTGATTCGCAGCTTGATCCTTCGGGCGGGATCTAGAAGTCCTGATCCAGTGAGACCACCGTCTTCAATGTACTCTGTTGGAGAGGCAGCATAGTCGATCGACGCGTTCTGGAAGATGGTCGCGTTCCAGCTAGATAGGTACGCGTCTTGAGCAATTAATGCCGGCAGCGCTTCCCATTTGTAAGATGGAGCAATTAGTCGTGGGTGTGGACGAAGACCTGAAGCACTGAGAGAAAGTGTTCCCTCGAGAGGATCGGTTGGCCAAGCGAAGCTGCTGTTGGCAGTGGTGGTTGGCGCGAAGTCAACAGCCGTGTTCGTCTGCATTCAGGTAATATAAAAAGACATAAGCCACCACCTAGAAGATATGTAGCTCGCTTCCGGACTCACCGCAGTTGGGTAGATTGGAAGGAGGTAAGTGTCTGTTCCTGTAGCGATTCGTTGCACGTCGAAAACTTTTCCTGCAGCATTCGTTTGGGTAGAGACAGCTGCAGCGGTACCAGTACCACCAGAAGTAGCCCCCGATCCTGATCCTGAGGTGTCGTTGGTAGAAGAGTGAGAAGCGGCTCTTTCACCTAGAACGCCCCCTAGAACGGCAGC
The DNA here is from genome assembly GCA_014825775.1 of Krasilnikovozyma curviuscula. Lineage (NCBI taxonomy): Eukaryota > Fungi > Basidiomycota > Tremellomycetes > Cystofilobasidiales > Mrakiaceae > Krasilnikovozyma > Krasilnikovozyma curviuscula. The sequence continues at coordinate 7,970 of MVAQ01000176.1, read as the reverse complement.
GATGATGACTACGACGAGGATTGGAAGGCCGATGATGAGCCATTTCGATTTCTTCTTCTTCCTCTGTGGAACGATGTATCCACCAACTGGCTGGGATGGCTCATCGTATCCAGAGTATTGCTGCTGTCCAGTCGTTTGGTAGTACCCACCGTTGCTGTTGTCAGGATACTGCCGCAGCTCGTGCGTCGAGCCCGCATCGAACGATGTCGTCTGCCTGTAGCTGGCCATCTGACCTCCTGGGCGATACATGCTGGATGTTGGTACGACACCTGGGTGCTTTCCGAACCCCTTTAATACAGCGGAAAAAAAAAACGCTATTTCAGTGCGTCGCTTTGGCAGACTTTTTTAGCAATCCAAAAAAAAGTCGCGGTGGAGCAGGTGCTGTGTTGATGACCTTTGGGTGGGTAAAAGTACTCCTGATCCTTTAATAAATAAATTCTACTACTCTCCATGCAAGATGATCACTCCAGGTTACCACAGTACCAAGCGAGCTTGCCGGTTCGAACGACATGGCTTTTGATCTAGAATACAGTATACATAATAGCCCAAGTCTTCTAAGCCTCACAAATACCCAACTTCCCTATAACTTCATCTATGATTGGTGACAGCGAGTCAGTCGATAAGTAATGACCGCGATCCGTTTGGCTGCAAGGCATTAAAGGAGGCAGCGATGAAGCACGAGGTGTCAGCTGAGAAGGGATAGGAGGATATAGGCAATAAAAGTACTCACAGAGGCAGTTCATTGAAGTGTTCGGTGTACGCAAACTGGTCTACTACTGAAAGCCCAAGGGAAAGAGCGATTCGAATAAACTCCTCATTCCAAAGTTGGAGTCTGGCATATGCGAGTTATTGCCACAAAAACTGTCAGTCAATCGGATATAATAAGCCGATCTCGTTATTTAGCACTCACCTCAAGTTGGTTCTGTGATCTCTCCACTTCACAGTGAAGGCTTCATCCTGTCTAGGCGACTGAGCTGGAGGAGAGATGTACACAATCGGCATTCTTGGCTTGCCTTCTGGAGTGCAAGCATCGACCTTGTCAACAAAGCTCTTGAGAATCTCTTCCATCCAGGGATAAGCAACGTCTGTCTTCCAAGCAGTGGAAGCCAAATGAGAACCCTGCGGTGCGAACGACCGGAAAGCGTCAGGGTAAGGTCTAGCACTTCGACTAATCTGTGGTATAATTGAAAGACATACCAAGCTGACAACCATCACATCCCACTGATCGAATTGCTCACAGCCGTACCCCCTCAAATTCTCGCCGTATGGATCCCACTGGAAAGAGATGGTGCTATTACCACCGAGCTCGTGGGTCTTCGTAAAGTCTTTTGTTGACCAGTCATTGACGTCATTGAATCCAAGCAGTCTATGAGCCATGGAATCAGCGCAGACACGCCCGTGGGAGTCACCGACGACGTGAACCTGCTTGTTTTTTAGGCAAGGTGAGTGATCCCGGAAGAGTAAGCCAGCGTGATCCCAATTGCAAGTGGTAGGTACAAATTCGTAGAATGAGCTGAGTGGAAGACCAGAGAGCGGACCGATGAGGGCGGGGAATTCAGGTCGGACGATGTTGAGGAAGTTGTGCGGAACAAAGACACCTTTGATGGGCTCAATACCACCGCAGCGTGGCAAGTCCAATTCTTTGACAGAGATAGGTTCGTGAGGATTGTCATAGGTATACATGTACTCTTGTTGGGACGCTTCCGGTTGGTGCATTGGCGCCTGATGTGGAATGCAATATGAATCGCATATGTTCACCGTCAGAGGTTGGAGGAGCATAGGAACATAACGGAGAGGAGGACATTCTTCAAACGCCTCTTCCAAGCCATTATATTCCTGGAAACAAAGAGGGCGACAGGTGGTCGTCAGATCAAGTGGTCTAATGATCGCGGACACAGAAAGAACGAGACACCGACCTCATACATCGCGAAGATCTCCAAACCGAACCGTCCAGGATTCTTCAACTGGATGTCATATCTATAAGAACAATCATGCTCATACTCAGTGACCCACTCAACGGCCCTTCTTTCAGCCCCGTCGATTCGAATCATGAAGGTGTCGGGACCGCTGATGTTGGTCAAGAAATCCTTGACGTATGGATCGTAGGAGATACCATCGATGGTGGACTCGACACGCTTGCATTCTGTGATGTTGTGACGAGCGATTCGAATGGAAAATGCGTTGCATGTGTCGAGGGAATGAGACATTGAGACAGTGAAGTCGCCCCTGGTTGTGGTTGTGTTGAGCTTATTGAGAGGGACGAATGGGCTCATGTTCTGGAATGCGAATTCAACGTCTGGAGCATGGACGTTTGGACACCTCTGACGGGGGGTGCTGATTGCGGTGGAAGGCGGAAGGGTGATGATGGTAGTGGTAGTGGGAATCTCGGAAGAAGAGCAGACAGACAATGCCTCCGTTACTGCATTAGCATATCGGTATCCTGTAACGACACAGAGCAAGCAGATTGTGGTTATTGCGACCAGCAGCCTCTTTCGAACGCGCGTGAGACTGCATGCAAGCGAACCAGCTATGTCAGCGCGTGAAATACCATCCACCGTCTTGACAACTTGCTCACCTTCCGTGCGAGCTGTTGTCCCCTATGAGACGATAGTTCGCGGTAGACATTATTCAGGACAAGAGGGGCGGAGAGCAAGCAGGGAGCAGGTGGTTGTAGTGGTGGTGGTGTATGGGAACGTCGACGAGGGAGAGTGAAAGTAAACGATGGTGGGGAGCAACGGTGAGGAAGGAACACAGCACGCAGCTGGGGATACGGGTCTGAAGATGAGTTGGAGACACCCAGGTACAACAAGAGAAGGGAGTGGACAAGTGAGGGTTCAGAAACAGCGAACGACAAACTGAAAAGAATTCTAAGACAAAGGTCGCCTCTTCGCCACGGTGACAAATGAGAATCACGACCGAACGAAAGTTGAATTTGGGTTCAGCCGTGCAGGCGTGAACGCGCAGAGGTGATCGCGGAGGATTCACGTTCTAGAATTCAGCATTGCTAAATGGGGCAATAGCGTTACGCAACAGAGCGTTACGTGACCAGGCAGCTCGTTCACTGCTGTGACTGCCCTGATCGTAGCGTTACAGTAGTTACCGTTACACTTGCCGTAATTTACTTCTTAGTTCCCACTAGTTGGATCATCCACACCTGCTGGATTCCTCGCACTCGACTGTCTTTCATCATTGATGATGTGGAAAGATAGCTGCGGCTTCAGTGCAAGTGTTCTACTTTATACAGATGTACTGCTTTTTACCTGTTTCGAGACATCAAGTGGATTGTGGACGGGAAAAATTCTGTTTTGATCTGACAGCATGGCAGTACTTCTACATTCGCTCAGATCTCCAGGTTGTTCATTGCTGCTAAAAACCCTTCCTGTGTTCAATACTCTCGTCCCAAACTGTGTCAGTAAGTGACAGAATAAATTTTTGAAGGCCAAGGGAGTAGCGTTATAACTGGCTCCCGAATTGTAATTTTCAGATATTGTCCGCTGCGCCGAGCAAGAACATTCTTCGGAGCGTCTCCAACTCGAAAAGGAAAACAGGGCTCCCCGTACGGTCTCACTTCCATAATGGGGTGGGCAGCGATCGCGGACTCATATGAGATGGTGAAGATCGCAGCGTTGGCAGCTGCAGCGAGGCAGAGCGTCGACGTCAAATATGAGAGGGTGAAGTTTGATCTTCCACCGACGTGTTGGATGGAGAGAGTGATGCCAGAAGCGACTTTAGTGTCAGCAGCGTGGATGATGAATCTAGTAGTAGCATCCTTCTCCTTCGATCAGTGCTAGCACTTACACCATCTTGATACATATCACCGATGGTAAATCCGTCGGCGTTGGCGAACCGATAGCCTATCAAGAATCATCAAAAAGGGAAGCGGTTCAAATGAGGAAGAAGGCTTACCTGAATGGAAATGTCTTCTCTTGAAGAATCCGATCGGGTAATGGTTACTAAAAAGGGCCCAGCCTGTCAAAACCTTTCGAGTTAGATTCCATCACTGTTTACTTGTGCGGCATGGGACGCCCACAGTTGTTCTCTCTATCAGCCAAAGCACGTTGGGAATCGCATTGCTGACGGGGGCCCAGTATACTATCAGTTACAAAAAATTATTGCTGTGAACACGGTGTTGAGGAAGCAACTTACCCACTGGAATCAGTACTCATACACTGAATTGTGTTGACGTCTTTTTCCACCTTTCTCGCTCAAATAAAACATGTGAGATGGTCGGTAGAGTTGGTCAAAGATCCGTTGATTTTTTCTGAGACAGTCCAATGTGGACCAGAATTGATGACGTTCTTGCAACGAGCTTAAGGGCTGAATCAAACTGAACCTACTGGTAGAAATTAGACATGCCATCTGGGCTCATCTGCATATTTGATCTTGGAATCCTCGAACTCCTTTCAAAGTGGCAGTTAAAGTCGCCATCAGCGTGCGATGATGAGACTGACAGCGTGCAGAGCAGATGATGAACCAAAGTCATGGCCAAATTGCCCTGTTTTGCTAGAAATGATCGAGTTCGAACGAGATCATCAAATTGGGCCGTGAAAAAAAAATGAAAGTAAACAAAAGTATGTAGCGCAAAACAGAACTAGGACAAGTCAGCTAAAGGGTTATGGGTTTGGGAGCTTACATGCATAAAAAAGGTAACTTATTCTGTATACGAATTGCCGAGATGAGTCGACCAAGGTTTGACTTGAAAAGAGAGATGTTAAGATGCTCTCACAACGGTCAATTTCCTTCAGACCAGCAAAAAGCAGTGGGGAGCACAGCTGGCAGAAACAGAGAGCGCTTGATCAAACTGGTCGTGAACAGAAGGCTACGGCCCAGGAAGAATGAAGAAGGGAAGCTCGCTGGTGTGACATGGAAATGTGGCTTTAAGAATTATTATTCTTCGCTTTTATTATGATTTCATTTATGGGACCACATTACTGCCATATAATCACTTAGTAAGTAACCGAATAGATCTTTAGAGGTGAGACACCGGATTTGAGAGTAGCCCCTGAAGATGTCACTTCTAGATAATGCCCACTGTCAACAGAATTTAAAATCAGTAACGAGACAAAAAAGCTTCGCAATAGAACGCAATAGATCGTACCTCGCGGTCTCCATGATTGCGTGGGTAGCAGTCTCAGAGTCGTAGGAGATGGTGAATATTGCAGCTTTGGCAGCAGAAGCGAGGGAGAGCGTTGACGTCAAGTAGGAGAGGGTAGAGTTTGATCCTCCGCCGACGTATTGGATGGAGAACGTGTTACCAGAAGCGACTTTGGAATCGGTAGCGTGGATAATAAACCTAGTGGTTGCGTCCTTCTCCTTCTGTTGTTGTGAACAAGTCGAGCTAAGGACCCCACCGGTAGAGGCCAACGCGCGGTTATTGCTTTCAATTACCAAAGTTCGGCCCTCAGTTAAGAGACCCCGAACAGATCTGAAACCCTCTTCGACGGATGGGACGACTTGAGGTTTGGAGTAGGGAATTGGTGGCAAGATCGTTCCGTTGTAGATTATTTCACAGTAATCGGCACCATCCAAGAGGGAGGTAAGAGTGTCACTGCAGAATCATGTAGCATCAGTAAAGCTGATGGGTTCCTGAAAAACTACTACTCTCACCGATGAGGAGCCTCAGTATGTGGAAGATACACAGGCGAATAGTCGGGCTGGACAACAATGAAAGTCAGTACGAAATTAAGAGAAGAGAAGAATGCGCAATGACTACAGAAGAGAAATCAAAGATGTTGACAAGATCACTCATGTGTTGTCGTCTCCACTGCGTGTACGAGAAAGTACGTCAATTGTAAAATTATTTGGACACAAATTACCAGAATACTTACATCGTTAATCTCTGCGGTGTAGAAGGGTTTACCTTTAGCTGCCATCCAGCGTTCCAAGAACTTAATCTGGGACGTGTGGTCGGCTGGCTCAGTGAACACTGACGAACCTCTTGTCCATGGTGAAATGACTGAGAATGGAAGTCTGAATCCTGGACCAGCGGGGGTAGAGGTTTGGGTGATAGGATTGGTCATCCACTCTCCAGCGGTACCATTAGGGAGACGAATGGGGAGACATGATCAGCCCTATAGAGAACATGAAAAGTGGAAATCGGTGTGAAAAGCAGGTCACGCCCAAAGTAGGTTCTTTTGACTGACCATCCACCAGTTTCATCGAACGAGATGAACAACGCCGTCTTGGCGTAGTTTGGTGAGCTCATGACCGCTTCAACAACTTCTTTCTGGAGCCAACCTGAAATTAAGCACTATCAGTTTGGCCTGCATTCTGGCGACAGAGAAACGATCGCAACTGACCACCATCTCTAGGAGCATGTGGTTGATGCTCTGATAATTCTCCTGTACAAAGAAGCAAGCAAGACAGCAAAGCGGTAAATAAATAGCAAAAGTGGCATTGAACAACAACAACACGCACCCGGACTGATTTCACCACATCATCGCACGAGCGAGAAGGCAGATTACACGGCAAGACATGAGAAACTCTTTCTTGCGACAATTGCTATGAATCAACAGAATGACCTACCCAATCAAGTAGGAGAAAGTCGGAAGAGTACCAGCAGCAGCGTCGCGCTTGAACTCCTCGAGAAATCCTAGAGAATAGTCCCCAGCTGTCATTTTAAGACCTCGCTGGGCCAAATTGGAGGTTGGATCAGTCGAAGAGAGATCGATGAAATTCTTGAACCAAGCGAAAGGATTATCATCAAAGTTGTCGTATCTGAAATGAAGTTGTCATCGTGAGTTCCACACTCAACCACTCTCAACTGAAAGGAAGGCACTTACGGCTGGTAGACCTTCCAATCAACCCCAAGCTCCTCAAAGTATTCTCCTGTAGTCTTCCAATCATAAGGGTAGCAAGAGATGTTGAAAGTCTTCGGTACAGCGTAAGTTGTTGAGCTGACTTCCCAGACTGGGAACAGAGAACCTGGTGAGACGGCGAAATCGACCAAGGACGATTTACTCACGAGTTTCATATGCGTGAGAGCAACTTCCTGGAACTTCATTGTTATCTAGAAGTGACCCACAAAACTTCAGTGAGCCAGGGAGTCTGCTGACTCATAGTTCTGCTAACTCACCGAGAACTGGTCCTTTGGTTGAATTGACAGCACCACCGGCAATGTTGATGCTTCCAGAAGCCCACATGACGCGATTTGGATTAGTGCTGGCAATTACACCCTCTTGGTACATGTCACCAATGGTGAATCCATCGGCGATGGCGAACTGGTGACCCCATCAAGAATAAACAATCGTGAAACAGTGAATAACCCGTACTGCCAGCTCAAACAAGAAAGAAAGATTACCTGGATGGGAAGGTCTTCTCTCTTGAAATATCCAAGTGAGTATGGGTTGTTGAAAAGCGCCCAGCCTGTCAAAATCCCATAAATTAGGACCCATCCTCATACACTTAGTTGGAGGGACGCGCACCGTTGTTTTCTCCATCAGCCATAGCACGTTGATTATCTCCGTAACTGATACGGTCCATAGTGCTGTCAGTAACAAATTATGGTTGCCCCGAATGCGGTTGTGAAATAACTCGCCCATTGGAACCAGCACTCATACACTGGGTTGAGTTGACGTATTTTCCACCTTCTTCGTTCAAATAGAACCATGTAAGATAGTCCGTAGCGTTGGTCAAAGACCCGTTGACTTTTCTGAGACCGTCCAATGGATCAGAATTGGTGACCACTACTGCGATGCGCCAGATAAAGCTGAACCTACTGGTAGAAAGTAGACACGCCATCTGAGTTAATCTGCACATTTGGATCTTGAAATCCACGAACACATTTCAAAGTACCTGTTGAGAGTCGTGTTCAGAGGGTGATGATGACACTGGCAGCGTGAGGAATAAGAGACGAACCGAAGTAATGATCAAATGCTCTGTTTTCCTACAAGAATCGAGATTGAAGGAGATTATTAAAGGTGTGCCGTTTTTTTTTTTAAAAAAAAAAAAAGAAAGAAAAACAAAGATGG
>MVAQ01000175.1:0-45835 GCA_014825775.1 Krasilnikovozyma curviuscula | reverse complement strand
GGCTGTCAAGATGGTTGATGGTGACACGCCCGAACGTTTTTTCGCGCGTTCTTTTATGATTATGATTATCAATTCATTCTTACTTCAAATTGGTCTCGGCCAACTTGCATGCTATAGACTAAGAAAGAGGAAAAGAAGGTGCCAGCCTGCTTTCAGACAAATACAACAGCCGAAATCCGAACATGCAAAACGCCGTTATTCTGTTTTTAATGCGGTATTTATCCTGCAGTACATGATCTTGACCTAGGTTGATAGAGGGAAAGAATTAAGCACTATTATAAAAACGCGATACTGCTAATCTATTTGCGTTCTTGGCTTCAAGCTCGCAAACGTCACAAATCGAGAAACGTCCGCTCCTCAGTCATCCATCTCCTCGTCAGACGAAAATACAGCTCTACTCCTCTTCTTCTTAGAAGGGCGTTTGTCTGGTGATGACTCAGGTGCTTCTGACGACCGCTCGCCCTTCCTAGGGCTATCATTGTCATCTTCACCCCCCTCCTCCTCTTCATCATCATCGTCAGCAACAACCTTGACTCTCGGTTTCATTCGACCAGCAATCCCTCGCGTAGGTTGAGCTTGGGGAGAGTCCGGTTCGGTAGCTTGAGGTGTCGACGAACGTACAGTTGAAACAGTGCTGCTTCTTGGCCTGCTCCATGATGGCGCCTCCTCCTTCTCACGCTTCCCCTCCTCGTCTCCCTCCTGCTCATCCTCAGTCTCCTCCTCAAGCGACATATCACCGTTGTCTTTTGAAAATGTCTTCGCGTTAGTTTCTCGTTTGGGTTCCGATTGGGCCGTAGACCTGCGGTCTTCGTCCGAATCATCCACTTCAGATGAAGTGGTTGCAACACTGGTTCCGGCATTACTCTTCCTCTTCTTTATAGTCTTCTTCGTGACCGTTGGTTGACTTCCGCCATTCGCAGCCCTCGCCTCCTTTCGCTTTCGCGTTTCTGCTTCGAAGGCTTCTCTCTTCCTCCTGATGTCATCTCGACGTTGCTTGAGAAGTTGATCTTGTTCTTGTTCGAAAGCGATGATCTTTGCGAGATCATCCTTCGTCTTCCAAGCAATCTGTAGGCACACCATAGTCAGCACAAGTCGCATCGAAGCGATAGTAGAACAACTTACCAGAGCTTTCTCTCGAGCAAAGAACGCCTCATCGTCTGATTCATCCGAATCCAAGATGAGCTCCGCAGACTTATACTTAACTTCTTCTTGCTCTCGTCTCCTGGAAACCTTCCTCTTTGACTTGTCGGCGTGAGAGTCATGGCCCTCAGAGACCCTCGTCTTTGACTTCTTCTTTTTCCGGCCCTGACGTTCTTGTTTTTGCTTCTGGCGGTCTGCTTCAGCCTCCGACTAGAAAGTTAAACAAAAGGTCAGAGACTGCGCTAAGGAGAAGAGAGAATGAACCAGGTATTCACATCAGATAGAACAGCGTCGGTATCTTCAGGCTCCGATGGATCAGAATCAGGAGCACTTCTGCGCTTGTGAGGTTTCCTGTTGATTTTCTTCTTGAGCTTATCAGACGCACGTTCTCCGTTCAACTGTATGCGTCGACAAGTGTTAGCTTCTGAATTCAAAAGAGTCAAAGCTGAAAGACTCACGTCAAGAGGGTCTCTGATGTATTGTTCGATGAGCTGAGCGCTAACTTCGAGATGCCTAGGTGGAATATGAGCTGGTATAGTCCATTGAATCGGAATTTCACCATCACTTGTGATTATGAAGTCGGTGAGGCGAAGGAGAAGTTTAAAATTAGAGTTCATAGTGACAGCAGTGCGCTGATCATCCGTCTCGTAAGGAACATCTAAGTGAGGGCAGCCGATAGGTGAGTAACGATATATATCACTGAAAATAGTGAGGAAGAAGATGCTCACCAAACTTGATGAATTTTGCCAGAGCCTCTTCACTAGGGAAATCTTGGCCTTCCACGCCAGCTTCGATTCTTCGTGCTTCAACTCTGATCTGTTCATCCGTGAGTTCTTCGCCAAGCTCGTCGAAAACTTGCTGAGGAGGAGAGCCATCAGTCTCTGTTTGAATGCCACGTCTCAGCTCAGCAGCAGTCTTAATCCATCCGACCACCCAATTGACACAGTGCATCTGCTCGGCTTCCATCAGCACGCCCACTGCGACACCAACCTCTTCGCTGTGCGATAGGGATGAGTCTTTAATCTGGACATCAGCTGGAATTTTCGAAGGCTACGTGGCAAATACAGGAATCAGCAGATGGTTGTGTAGGGTCGAAGTGACGACAAGAATTACTTTTTTCTCGCGAATTTCCTTTACTGGGGGTTCATAGCTCGACCAGCCCTTCCAAGTCTTCGTGTCCTTCGGCCAGAATGCTTCCACAATCAGGATAGGCTTTTCTTGAGCATTCTTGAAGAACTTCCTTAGGACAAAGTTGATCAGACTGACGAGATCTTTGCTTGACGGGTCTCGAGGCAGGGTGGCCTGATCCTCCAATATTTTATTGAAAAGATGCAGAACAGATGCCTACACCACACAAAATGATTAGACAAGTTCGTTTGAAAGGATCAGCAAAAAGGGCTAACCTTGAAGAAGAGACCTTCTGCTTGTTCTTTGACAGCCAAACGATGCATCATTCCTACGACACGCTTCATCATGTCAGGCGTATTGAAATCCTGGTATCTCCCGAGATGAGCTACCAGAGTAGAAAGTACATGGGGATTGACGAAATTCTAAACATCAATTGAGGTCAGCGTGTACACGCCTTGGATGTTACTTGGTGAGACTCACTCGTTCAAAATCTGAGAATTTGAACTGGTGTTCGGCATACGATGGCATGTCCCGTCCATCGTCGTCGTCTTCATTCATATCATCATCTCCATTTCCATCTACCAAAAAAAAAAAGCAATGGAACACGTCTACAGCCTGACATTGTTGATAATATAAGCACGAACTCACTGGCTCTCTTCTTCTTCTTGGCTTTTCTCTTCCGGATGAACATATAACTCTGCTGGCTAGAATATCTCTCCAACATTCTCAGGAACACATACGAGAGCTCGACAGCAGAATCAAGATACCTAGTACGCAAAGTCACAGAATCAGTCGACAGGCACGGGGGCGAGAACACTGGCTGACTTACGCAGTTGTACAACTCGGCTTGTAGTTGACCAAAACATTTTTACTCATCTGCATGATATCACCGTTGTGGTAAAGGACGTCTTGAAGAATCTCAGCAGCTTCTCGAGTCTCCTCATCTGGGCAGGCATTCATGGCGTCAATCATTGACAGCTGTTCAATCGAAGAGTGGTGTTGGTCAGGGACCAAAGTCTCAGAAACGAAACATAAAGAAAATATTACGCACGACCTGAGTGAAACATCGGATACCGGACCCCAGAGCGGTCCATGGGATAGGCGTCTCATCCATGAACATGATAATCCTGCTACTGACCCATCTCACCGAGTCCATCTCCGTCATCTCTCCGACCAGTCCAAACAGCCATTCCTTCTTATCCGTCGCAGATGGTGCAGGAGAGTCGGATGCTGTCGGTGGGAAGTAAACTTTGCGATATAAGAGGAAATATTCGATCACGAAAGTTGCGATGTGCATCAGACGGATCGTGTCAAGCTCCATGTTGAAGTCGCCAGACTCTCTCGCGATCGCCCGACGCATGGCAGCAAAAAAGACTAGACGAAGGGACCATGTGAGCTCGGGCGGTCAGGATTGCTTGGAGTGGGGACTTCTACTAACAATTGAAACCAGTCTCGACAAACTCCTCGACAAACCCCTTCAGGACGGTTTGAGCTTCCCAAGTGAGCTTGATCTCAGTCTCTCTTCCGCTAGCGCCAAATCCAAGCTCGACAGTATTCGCTTTCTGTTTGTCCTTGCTGTCCTTCGCGAGACCATGACCACCGCCGCCTGACCTCCTGGGCGCCGTCTTCTTCTTCGTGTCGAGGTACTTTAACGTTGATGGGTTGAGGCCACCTTGACCGTGGAGGACCGTCTTCTTCCCCAGCCTCGACGCGGTGTCGACGACGGAGATGGTCGTTCCGAACCTAGAGTGTCGAGATGCAATGTTGCGCGTCTTGCCCATCTTGATCAGGTCTTCCTTCTCGAGCAGCTCGGTGAGTTTTTCTCTGGCGGTAATGGGCTTGTCCCGGATGAGCTGTGTCGGTGGCAGGAGCAGCAGCAGGTGCATGATTTCAAGAAGCTCGACTTGCAGAAATTGAAATTCAGATGTGGAGGCCGAAGAAGCGAGTGTTTGGAACAGTTCAAGGAAGTGGGATGTGTGGAGTTGGAGAAGAAGTTCAGACTAATGAATTCCAATGACAGATAACAGTTCGTCAAGGCGCGTCAAAACCGGTCATTCAGCAGGGAGCGTACCTGAAGGCCTTCCTTCTCCTGGGTTTCTGCAGAGCTGAAATCTCCGCCATCTTCATCTCTAATTTTGAGAAGATTCCTGATGAAGAACATGACGAGTCGGATCTCCTGCTGGTCCCTATCGTCTCTATCGAACCTTCTCTTCCCCAGAGGGTTGAGGATGGTCTGCAGGGCACAGCCCATGATATCAGCTGCCAAAATTATCTTCTTGTATGTCAGTTGAGCCTTCGCAATGAGTCTAAAGTCGATATGAGGTTTCTTCGAGTCAGGGTTGGCGATTTCTTGGAATTCAGTGAGTGCTTGAGGAATGTTGACAGGCCAGGTGAGCGCCATAAGCAAGTCGATACATCTTATTGATAGTTTAAGACCCCACGCTCCTCGAGAAGTGACTTCGTTGATGATGGCTACTAGGTCGGACACCAACGTCGTCTCAGCGTATATTCTGTGGACACGCGAGGCAGAAAAGGGTGTGAGCAGCAGATCCTCAAGGAAAGTGGGCACAAGTTACTGCCTGATATATGAGAATGAGTCCCTTTTACTCACTGTGATACTGTCTTGAAGTCATCATACTCGTCTCGACGCCATAGCTTCTTCAGATCCTTGAGAACTTTGGTGACTGAGTCTCCGACACGATACTGCCTCTCAACTGTTCCATCTTCCAGAGTAACTTCCTACAAAGCACAAAAGGAACACTCAGCACAGATTCCCACGCACGCAGTATGGTGGTCATTCTTTTGAAGAAAAGGATTTTAAAACTCACCTCATAACCACCGAGCGCTGAAATAAGCCCCTGTACCACAGGAAAGTAGATTTCCCTTAGAGTTTCGGTCGTAATATCTCCCCAGCCAGTACTTGGACCTCTTTGCTCCCCTGGTTCTTCATCTTCATCGTCCTCACCGTACCTGCTGTCGTCGTCGTCCCTTCTTCGATAACCACGCTCGTCCTCCGATTCATTCTCAGCCAAGTCCTCTCCAATTGAGTCCTCTCGGTCGTATCTCGAACGAGAAGGACCTGCTTCACTATCGATAGCGAAGGGGTCCATGGGTGCTGCGTTGTTTCCTGATCGAAGGTCGTGGGTGGGAACACACGAAATGACCACTGCGCGTCGCGTCTATGAGGCGCGTTATTTTCTTTTTTTCGACAGCTTTCTCAGATGAACGTCCTTTCAATGGCAATACAAGAATCATTGTATTTGAGACTGAGGTCTAAGTAATACACCTGCTGATACTTTGACCTCAGAGAGTTGGTGGCGACATAAAGCGCCTCTTCTTCCTCCACCCTTACCATTAATTTATAACCTCCTCCTGTTGTCGACCAGTCAAAAATTTCTGCGACCAAGTCTGACGGATCCTTGATGTGGACTCAATCTATCCAATTAGCTCATACGACCTGAATCTGATTTCTCAAGTCGTGGCTTGGATCCCTCGACCCTATCCAAGACAGCCGCGCAGGCCCTCAATTAAAGCTAATATCCAACCTCTCCGACTCCTCAGGCTGTCCCATTTTCAATATGACTAAATCCCTTCCAACCACATCCGTCCACTTTTTCCCACCTTCAGCAGGTCCCTTCAAATTTACGTCTGACAGGAAAAATCTGGGATCGCTGCGAGAAGTACCGATCCGATGAGTGACAACAGCGCGGATGATTCCTCGACTGGTTTCGTCTTCACTGACGAAATGTATGCCCATACGTGAGCCCAGTCGTTTTCTATGCTTGCTCTCGGTCCCAACGTGGTTGGCTGACCTTCTTCCACCAGCCAAAATGTCTGGGCTAATCTGACAATTGGTGGAACAGCGGTAACATTCGTCACGCTCCTGGTCATTGGAGCGGTATATACACAACCTGCCGGCAGAAAACACTTAGACAGAGTGAGCTTCCGGCTGATAGTAGGAGCGATGATTGCGTCGCTGGTGTATGGCGTGTCCACACCCATTGTTGCTGAGGTGTCCAATAACAGTCAAGAAAAGTTGTGTCAGAGCTCGATGTTCACGTTGATGTGGGGACTGCAGATGCAGAGTGTCTTGACATTCTTGGTGGTGAGTCAAAGACACTTCCTCTTCTTCACAATCAGAGTTGCGATTTGACGGGCGTGTTGTCATACGGGTCTCTTAGGCGCTCAACTTACAGCTGCATGTCGTTAACCATATTTCGTCCACATGGAAACTAGAACCTCTCTACTGGCTCTTTGCATTCATCTTCTCAACAGTTCTTCCCCTCACAGCTCTGGTAACTGGAAATTACGCGTTCGTAGAGATTTCTCTCTCTCTCTCATCGGTGGGGAACCTTCACTGACCCTCAACACCGTCTCTTACGGCATCAGTTTTGCGGATGATTGGGGATGTTGGTATAAACAAGAAGACATCTGGACGTCAGTGCAATGGCAGATTGGCAGCCAAATCGCTTGGACACTTCTCTTCTCCGTCCTTCAACTCGTCTTGTTCATATCCCTAGCCAGGCACATCATTAAGACCAAAGTGAGCTGAGAGATTTACAATTCTAATCACTTCTGAACCGTCCTCATCTAATATATTCGATCTTGACAGTCTCAAACTAGAAAGGCGATACATGACAACGGAGGAATATGTGTCACCAACGACAAAAACAACTACTTGAACGTCGACAAACATCACTCCATGATTCTTAGAATAGGTTGATCTAATATTTTTCTGTGACCGAGCTGCTGTGGGCGTTAAATTCTTACATAGCTCGGTTTTCTCTTTCGCAGGCCTCTACCCAGTTGTGGGATTCATAATCAACGTATTAGCCAGTACGTCGGATGTGTACCTGGCTGACCAACTCAGCCTAGATAATATAGAGGTAAGAGCTTTTTTCTTTTTCTTTCGACATCAACGTCTTCAAACTTGAAGTGGATTCTAACCGACTACGTTGTGTACATAGAGCTACCGCATGCTTGTCATGGGTAATGTCAGCTACGCCCTCCGCTGTTTTGCCCTTCCCATCGTCTGTTTCTTCGACCCTTCGCTGAACAAAGCGGTACGAGCTGTGTACAAGCACTGGCGTGGGATTCCCAACATACCCATGTTCTCTCCCGACGAGACACTTGGACGATCGTACGGGGATATCGAGAGCCAGATACGGCATCAGCAGTCTATAGCGCTACCGGAGAAGATCGATGATGCCTCGCTGGACTTCAAGCTGTCGCCTCGCCATAAAGAAGACGTTCCGTTTGGAAACGGAAACTCGACGGCATCACCACCGTCACCGCCCAGACTAGTGAGGGAGGAGAGAGATGGTACTGCCTTCTCCAACAACATTGGCCAGACACGGAGGACTTCGCTGGCAGTGATGTTCAGGGTCACTTCTGAGAGTACACGCCGGGGCAGTAGCGCTGAGGACTACGAGAGATTGATATAGATTTGGGATTTTTGACAGTATAGATAGGGTGGCAACTGTGCGAGCCTCATAGCCAGTGTTCCACAGGCCTGATTGCTTCGCTTCTTGAGAAAAAAGAGGCTCAAAGCTCTCCCTTGATGAAAAGCGAATATTTTGCCTTGTTTTATACTCGTCTTCTGCGTCAATGTTATGTGTTCGAGAAAAATGAAGTTCTTCATCCCACCTCAAGCAGCCATCCAATCCAAGAAGCCTCCAATTCAATCATATTCGTTCTCAGTCCCCCCAAGCCCATAGCCTTTGTTCTTTCCACCGTCTTGGCCACGTTCTGGGAAGATAAGTCATAGCTCTCAGCGAGCCTCCACGTCTATGTTCCAATCTATCCTCCACGCTTCGAACCCGAGAAAACACTTTATTCATTAGCTGGCTATGAAGACTCTTCCGATCGCGGAAGGTCAGTCCGATGGCATATCGGAGGGCAAGTTTGTCTGGATGTTGTATTTAGCAATGAGAGCGGTGCATGACTGTGTCTCTGGCAGTGTTGTTCATCAGGACTCGGACGCATGCGGGCATGTGTAATATGTACCCCCTGCTCTTGTTGCTGGTGATGTGGATCTCCCATAGTGTTCCTGCACAAAGCGGTGGCAGCGGTCCGGAATCAATGATGATGAACAACAGAGGAGGGGGCCTTCCGTTCAACAGACGCTGCTCTTGGTCACGCCCACCGTGAATTCGAGACACAGATACCGCATCGGCAATCTAATTTCTCTGGGAAGACAGACGATGTAAAGATAATAGAGAAATCTCCGTCATCCTCTCCACAAAACGCGCCGTACCTGACCCAGTCACTCCACCCATTGTTGAGGGACACCCCATGACAGTATACACCAACGCTTTCTCTGAGAGCTTCTTTAGGGGGTTATCTTTGGAGTGCTTTCAGGCGGTCCACACAGCGCATACAACACAGTATATGACGCTGGTCGATATAGAGGACGCGACGCTGTTGTTTGAATAAAATAAAACATTTGACTTATCGCAGTATGGTCGTAATGAGGTTTGTCTGCGTGATGCGTATGCTACGCTACAACTGATATTGGTGCTACCGCTTTACAAATTTGGGTCTCCAGCCGCCTCGCCCTCTGCCTCTGCCTCTTCCACTTCCACCGCTCTCGCCCCTGGAAGGTGGAGCCTTGCGGGGTTTCTAAAGAATTGAAAGTGGTCAGTGAGTTAGCGATTGATTGAAGAATAAGATGAGTGAAACGTAGACACACAAGTCTGCTCCCAGCTTCTGAATCATCACTGTCACTGTTGTTGTCGCTGTCATCAGTGTCCTCCAACGCGCTCCCAAACTCATTCTCGTTCTCACTCTCCTCACTCCCTCCACCGCTGTCATCCTCTTCTTCCTCTTCTTCCTCTTCCTCCTCATCGTCATCCACATCAACAGCTTTTCCCTTCCCTTTTCCCCTGCCCTTGACTTTATTCTTCATACGCTCCAGGCGATTCCTCCCACAGCACCCACGAACGACTTCGCCCCACGCACCTTCCCAGTTGCATCCACTACCCGGACATTTCCCCCATCTTGGGAGAAGAAAATTCTTCTCTGCCTCTGGAGCGTTGTCCTGGAAGTGTTTAGCCAAACAAGGGAGATGAGAAATTGATAGACAATCCAAAGAAGGTGAAGGACAGATGGCGATGAGAAGATGATTCTTGAGTGCTCCATCTGAGATCTTCTGTCCGCATATCCCACAAACGTGTAATTGAGCGGATGTGATGATAGTGTTAAACTTGTCCCAGCTGGCCGTGGAGAGCTCCGCGTCCGTCACGTCAATCTTGCCCGTTTTGGGGTCGACGCCTTTGAGACCAGGAGGACGAAGGAGAGGGGCTCGGGAACCATCTACTCCACCGAGATCCTGCACGACTTGGACGTGGGAAGGCAGGGTTGAGGACGGGAGAGCGTTGAATGCTTTGATGGCTTGACGAGAGAACAGGCGGACACAGAGAGGAAGTCGCGAATATGGTGGTAAAGACAGCATCTTGTGAGCAACACTGTGGAAGATAAATACAAGGGTGAGATGTCTGAGCAGATAGATGGCGAAAGAAAACAACAAGAGCTCACCCAACTTTGAAATCGGGCTGATTCGACTTCTTTCCCTTGGGAAAGAAAGGAGTGA
Organism: Krasilnikovozyma curviuscula; assembly: GCA_014825775.1. Lineage (NCBI taxonomy): Eukaryota > Fungi > Basidiomycota > Tremellomycetes > Cystofilobasidiales > Mrakiaceae > Krasilnikovozyma > Krasilnikovozyma curviuscula. The sequence continues at coordinate 35,976 of MVAQ01000175.1, read as the reverse complement.
AAGTGCCATCTGAATTCTCTTTCCTCAGATTCCGAGATTTATCCGGGTGAGCCCATGCCCATTCAAACTAGCGAGGAAGGAACAAAGCTCAGCAGACTCGCTCGCGCGGAGTAGGGAAAGAAGTCGCGTGCCTGTAGAGCCGCCAGTTTCGATGGAAAGCCGTACACTATCATCTCCATGTGCCAGGGTTTCCACATTCTAAATAGAGTAGCAAAAGTCAGAACGTTTCCCTAATCGGGGCTTTGAGCTGCATTGTTGACTCACTTGGTGTAATGCTAGCGGAACACCAAGGAAAACATCGTCAGAGCTGATTCCAAGTTTACATATCGAACAGTATAGACTCACTGCACCTCCTTTGACCTCTCCATTATGCTGTCTGATCCTCCTTGGAGGGTCAGGGCTCGAACCAACCTGGTAGGAAGCAGCGAAGCAAGCTATCGGTCAGCATGTTTGGATGGATCAGGCCATTCCAGAAACTTGTCAGACTCACATACGTACGTAGCGACCCCTCCTTGACAGGCTTCAGCAGGTAAGCCGCATAGAAGCTTGGGGCTTTGTACTCGTGCTCTTTCCCTGTTGACGTCGTATACGTCGAAGGACATAGGACCATGGCTCGTATTGTCGTTCAAAGCTGTAGTTTATCCATTCAGCTGGGGGGAAATGGATGATATTCCCTACCAGCAAGCTTTTTGATGTTTCGATGCTGCCCTGCTCTTCCCAATCGACTCGCTCGACGGCCAGCTGAAACCCGCTTGCTGTGGCGACCAGCAAATTCTCAGAGTGAGCGACAGATTTCACAGTTTCTCACCAACCAGCTCAACCACATCAGCAACTCAAGATGCAGAGAGTAGTGTAAGTTTGATCTACTCGCTTCTAGCTTTCTGTTGGTCCCGTTCTCATTCTGAAATCTTTATTCCTTCGTCCAGGAAACCTAAAAATGCTAGAGTGAAGAGAGCCCTCGATGAGAGGGAAGCCAAGATGGTTGAGAACCCAAAGACAGCGATCTTTGTCAGAGGCAATCAAGTCAGTGAATCAGTGAGGATTGCGTTGAAAGAGCTTGTGAGTTTGGGGATAATTCAAAACGACGAAAATCTGATGTCCGTACCGCTACAAGAAATCCTGACGACTGGTTTTCTACTCAACACAGGGTATGCTCAAGCGACCAGATTCTATCCAGTTCTCCAAGAAGAACCAGGTCCACCCATTCGAATCAACAGAGTCCTTTGAGTTCTGGAGTCAGAAGAACGACGCTTCACTATTTTGCGTGGGATTGCACTCAAAGAAGCGTCCCAACGATCTCGTTTTCATTCGAATGTTCAACGGTGCTGTTCTAGACATGATTGAATTAGGTATTGATGGTGCCAAGTCAATGAATTCATTCACTGTAAGTATCTTCTTGATGCTGTTTACTTTTTGCGCCACTCAAAATTCTCATTCACATCGTTCAAAACCGACCTTCAGGGATCTAAATCCTCCCCGGGACATAGGCCGCTTATGCATTTCGCTTCACCACTATTTGAAACCCTTCCAGCGCTCGTCCAACTCAAATCGATGCTGCTCGATTTTTTCAACGGCCACTGTCTCGAAGAGATTCATCTCGCCGGTATCGAACACGTTATATCTATCACTGCCGGTCCATTACCCACAGCAAATGAAGAAGGCAAAGAGCCTGGCCTGCCCATGATCCACTTTAGAACATCTACCCTCAAACTCCTCGCGTCAGGATCGAGGACTCCAAAGATTGAGCTCGTACCCATGGGTCCTAACTTTGATTTCTCAGTTCGACGAATGCAGCTCCCAGACTCAGATACTTTGAAGCTGGCCAACAAGAGACCCAAGGTGGAGAAGAAGGACGTCGAGAGTGGGTTGGGTAAGAAGAGGAAGAACATCAGTGTGGATGATATGGGTGACAAGGTTGGAAAGATCCACATGGGTAAACAGGATATTGGAAAGGTTCAGGTCAGAAAGATGAAGGGTCTGAGAACGACTACAAAACCTAGTGAGTGTGATCGAGATGGTGCTGTCAATGATGATTAAAGCTGTCACTGATTTTTCGTTTATCTGTCAATTGCTTTCTTTAGGCAAAGACAAAAAGTCGGCAAGTTTAGGGGGTGAGAGTGAAGGTAGCAATCGAAGGAAGAAGGCGAAGACCTCTGAGGAAGACTAAAGTGGCGGGCCGTTGTTTTGATTTCTTCGTTGTATTTTTACATGGCTATTTTTCGAACACGACAGTGTTTCCAAAGAGTTGAAAAGGTCTGAGCATACACACTATAGTTACTTTTGATTACTGTTGAAGACTTATGATTGGACTTTCAATGCTTCGAGCTTCTTCGCTTTACGGACAGCTGCTGCGTCTTCACCAATCCACTCATTGAGGAAACGGAATACCTCAGCATGCCATCTCAAGGAATTGGCAGGCTTGAGGACCCAGTGGTTTTCTTTGAAAAAAAATAAAAAATAAAAATACTCGTCAGTCACACTTCAACATAATTTTACAAGCCATCACCACCGCTCACCGTCGGGGAAGTAAACAAATCGCGAAGGAACACCTCTCTTCTGCAGAGCAGTGAATGCAGCAATTCCGTTCGATTCGTCCAGCCTGTAATCTTTTCCGCCATGCAACAACAGCATTGGAGTATTCCAATTGCCTATGTGGTTCATTGGGTTCCATTTCTCATATGCTGCTCGATCTTCCCAGGGAGTTGAACCACCCATGTCGTGCTGGTTGAAGTAGACCTCTTCGGTCGCAAAGTAGCTCATTGTGGCTATCAGGGAGGGAAAAGGTCAGTCATAGTTGTCCGTGCAGTGATAGAGGCAGGCACGAACTAGAGAAGACACCATCGTGACCAACCAAACAGCTGAAGCGGCCATTGTTGTGCCCCTGGATCCAGTTGGCCATGAAACCGCCATAAGAAGCTCCCAGGCCCGCAATCCTCTTAGGGTCAATCTCCGGAACAAGCTCCAAGGCAGCTTCGAGACCAGCCATAAGATCCTTGTACGGAGATCCACCCCAGTTGCCTTTGATCGCATCCGTTAGCTCTTGGCCGAACGAGGTGGAGCCTGTTGGGTTAGTTGCAACAACAACATATCCTTGTGATGCAAAGACGTTAAAGTTCCATCGTGTGGACCATGAATCACCAAAGTTTCCTGAGGGACAAAGATGGATTAATCTAATGATCAGACGTCAACTCCATGCATATCCCGAAGTGTTTCTGACCTTGAGGACCACCATGAATCAAGAAAGCAAGAGGATAAGATGCTTTCTTCCCACGCTTGAAGCCTGGAGGAGTGAGAATCCAACCTTGGATTGTTCGTCCCTCCGCGCCGTCGAAGTGAAACTGGTCACCTTCGTGGAGCTGGAGACCCTTGAGTTGCTCCTTGGAAAACTCAGTGACTTGCCTTATGTAGCCAGTGGTGGAAAGGACGAAAGCTTCATTTGGTGAGGTGAGGCTGTTCGAGGTGAACAAGATTTCGCCTGATGGAAGTGCAGTGACACCGGAGGATGAGTGCTTTAAGTACAATGCTATTGGTTCTACCGAGGGAGCTTTGCGACGTGGAGCAGGTGATGGCGGGACTTCGAGGTAAAATATAGCATCTCGCGCTTTGGTTGGTACAGTCAACAGCAACGCTGTAGAGTTTACCCACTGCAAACAGGCTATATCAGGCAAATGTTTAGAAAGTCTAACCAAAGAAAAACAGGCCAGCTCACAGTGATTGCACTAGGACTGGCATCCCAACCAGCAGCAAGCCTGAAACGACTACCTAAGCTCAAATCGTACACAACGATCTCGTTACGATCAGCCTAGAACAAGATGCGCAAGTAAGACCATATTCTTTTCACCCGAGCCATATAACGACCGTGGTCCTCACCTCGTAACCATCCTCCGCCATTTCCAGCCAAGCGACTCTCGTTTCATCAGGGGAGATGACAGGATGAGAAGTCGCGCCTTGATCTCCACCCGTGAGTTGCCTTGGTCTGCCCGGACGACTAATGTCGGACAAGTATATATTTTTTCTGGTGTGAAAAGCTGGAGAAACGTTTGCTGAAGAGATGACAAGCTGTCAGCGATCTTGCGACGGAAGAAGCTCAATCGAGGGGAAACGTACGATCTTTGGCAGAGAAGACAAGAAGATTGGAGGATACGTCATAATCACTTAGAGCATCTGGGGATGGGCTTTTGAGATTGGTTCCATCTGTAAGAGCACGCAAGAGAATTAGTAAGGACGGTTTGTGACGAACTGAAAGTGAGGAAAGTCTAACTAATTGGCGCTGCGATGTTATCAGCATCCCCTATCCACAAGTCCTCGCTGTCGCTCCTCAAGTCAATAAAGAAGATCTGACTCGACTTTGGGCCTCTCCAAGCGTCCCAGTGTCGGACGAAAAGCTCATCGTAGACTAGCGCATCATCGTCCCTCTCAAGCCAGGCTTTATCTCCAGCTTTGACAGAAGAGAGCTTCCCATCTGTGTATACATCTGCAGTGAAGAACCTGGCGGTCCAAGGAAAATAGACAAAAAAGTGAGTGACGGAAGTCTCCGACCCACACCACGCGACCTTTTTTCCTCGTACTTACAAACGAGACGAAGCTAATTCGTATTTGAGATCTCCCACAGGAGCTGGGAAGGTGAGAATGAGTTTTGATGATTCAGGATTGAGAGAGAGTGAAGGGTCCGTGGAGATTTTGACTGAAAGGGACTTCAGGTCGTTTCCATCCAGATAGGCAATCGTATGGTTCGAGAGCCATACTACAGATAAATAGAAAATACAAATTAGGGTAAAGTCATAACTGAAATATAATAAGTGGTTTGAGGTCTGAGATATATCGTTTACCATAGCTGAGCCCAGGAAGGGAATGAACCACAGGGATGGAGACGGATGGCTCGACATCCTCCAAAGAAGTCAGGTAGATGGTTCGATTCGTGCTGGTACATATCACAAGAAGTATATCAGCAATATGATCTTATTCTTTAACCCTCCTCTACGTACATCTTTGTATCGAAATCGTATTTAGAAACTCCAGTGAGAATCAGGTCTCCCGCAGGATTCGGGGTCGAGATGGAAGGCCGAACCATTTCCAGCATAGCCTTTGGTGACAAACCTGACTTGGTCTCTAAAGCTTGTACAATAGAAGCTGCAGCTGCAGCTGCCAAAACTGCAAAAAAATTCATCTTGAATATTCACTTGGTGGCTGTCGAGGTAAACCCTGTTCTGGAGTCAGAAGGCTGCGCACCTTGCTCGGTGATATACTTGAACAGTAGTGTCATTGGTATCATGAGGAAAAAAATATTGGTATGTCACCTTGATCACATAGATGTGTCGAGCAATGAGAAATAGGTGATATACAATTGTCGAAATGAAGAGCAACAAAGCCCGCTCTTTTCCTCCCTTCATACATCCTCGTCGTCGTCATCGTCGTCATCGTCAAACTCCTTCAGCATCTCCAAGAGCTCGTGGCATTCGCTCAGGTGTGCTACCAAAATCGCTTGACCCTGTTGCAAAGACGACGTTGCCAAAATCCCGCGTCAGCTCACGCATCTCCTTCTTGTCTTCTGAGAAGAAATATACAGCATACCTCAGGAATAGAACCATCTGCAGCCAAAAATTTACCATCTTTCCTCATCGAATCAATCTGATGAAGCGCCAAGTGATACGGGTACAAGTCCCTCGCACTGAATGGACCCCCATATTTCAGCACCTCGTTCAGACACTTCTTGACGGTTGAAAGTTTGTTGGCCTGCACCAACAGCGAGCAACACAATGTAAGCACTCCAGATTGAAAGAACATGACCTGCTGTACTCACAATCGGCATCAACTCCTCACTGACAGGCTCACAGGACGCCATTAGCCGGTAAATGAGACCTGTGACAAGCGAATTAACAACCGCACAGGAAATTATAAAGAGGTCAAAGAGGATAAAGCTCACCATAGTTTCTTCTTAAGAGATACAAAAGGCCGTACTGTCCTGAAGGGACCTCGCCGTCAATGACAAACTTTCCATCCACCCGCATCTTGTCGATCTCATGCAACGCCATGGAGAAGTTGTAGAGGTCCGTCTCCCTGGCGTTCCAAAAATGTTCATTATAAAGAGCTTTTCATTAGCGTCTGATTACTTTTATAAATCCATGCGATCAATTATAGGATTACTCACTTTAGCGTCCATCGATGCGTCAGGGATAACCTCTCCAGCTCCGTCCTCATCTCTGACAGCCGTTCGAAGATCGGCTTCAGAGGCAGCGACACATCTTCTTCTCGAGCTTTGATATCTTGAGCAATCTCAAACGAGTCTTCCAATAATCCAGAAAGAATCTGGCAACGCAATGAAGGTAAGTGAAGAACGAAGCCGATTTTGGGTTTGAGAAGCGAGCAGAGCGACTCACAGCTTGACCTGTTGGTACCGACGATCCACCTGGTCCCAAAAACTTCCCATCAACTCTTTTACTATGTTTTCATTCCAGATTGCAAGATTAGCAAGATCAAGACAGGCGAGGATCCTCCCCCTACACAAAAAAACTCACCTGTCAATCTTTCTCAGCTCCTCCAACAGAGCTTTGACCTCCCCTTTCGCCGGCTTCTCTTCTGCCGCTAACATCGCTAATTGTTTTCGGATACTGACAAGACTCTGATGAATGGGCACGAGCTCTACACTCAGCATTTGTAGCGATCGCAGCAAATCATCCAGCACTCGTTCTTAGGGAGCGAAGCGAGTGCAGTCAGCAGCAAAATCCAAAGCGGAGTACAAGATGGAGCTCACCTGTATCAACCAACCTCCTTGTGAGAAGCTTCTCCATCGCTGCTGGCAGCTTTCCAGAATCAGACTCCTGCTGGATAACCTGTCGAAGTTCGTCTATTCGAGTCTTGAAGGGCAGTAACAGCTCTTCAGTATATGCTCCAGATTCATTCATGTTGTCCAATAGTTGCTATTAATATGAAGCGCGTGGGCGAAGTTAAAGTCAAGGAGAGTTGAGGACATGACGACCCCGACAGCGAAAGGAGAATGGAAGAAACGCACACGCATGGATCCAAGCTGACAGAATGACGCTGGAGCCGTTCTGGCTTTGCCGATCTGATATCAAACACAAGAACTATTTAGCTGATGGTATCCTATCAGTTGGCGATGAAGAGGGTCTCACAGTGAGAAAGAAAAGAGAAACGAGAGAGAAAACGTCATTGAGCGTTGTGTCGACTCGGTTGGACTGAGGTTCAGAGCCGCTGGGCTCAGAGCTATGCTCATCACGAACAGCGTTGAGTGCTTTCACTGAAAGAGCAGATGCGGTGTCAATACCAATCAAAGAGAGCAACAGGTGAACACCAAGGAGAAGCGCAAATCTATTCCACCCCCACATCAACCACGGTCCAACACCACCAACTCACCTTGCTTCAGCAGAGACACGTAGATAACTTCGACATCTTGAACCCTAACATATGATTCTGTGCTGGACTTCTTGAGGGCTTGCAAGCGTGTTCCTGAAAAAGATAAACGTTGGCGTTCTTTTGGTCAGCAATCCTGCGTCCTCAACCCCCAGGGATCCCGATTCCGACTGAATATTAGAAGTGAGATACCCACTTATACTATAGATCCATTAGACAAAATAAAGATAATGAGGGCCCATTGGAAACAAGGAAGTGCGTATGTTCCAACACGAGTCAGTCCCAAAACCATTCAAACAAGCGAAAAGCATAGGGCGGTAAGGGAGAAACTGACTTGATGAGATTCTCAAGGATACCCTGCTCGTCTTGGGGCACCATATCTAACGCTCGTATTCTCAATCAGATAAACAAGTCGAGCAACACTTCGATGAAGACTGATTCTGGTTGCCTGCCGACCTGTCCTTCGCCCGATTCCCCTGCTTGGGTCTCCCTCGACCGGATCGCCACGTCAATATTCTCAATTTTCCAGCTGCATGAGGAACAATGCAGAAACACTCATAGAATTCAGGGATAAAGCTGGCATTGTGTCCTTTGCAAAAAAAAATCATCGGGGGGTTTTTTTTTTCAGGTTTCAAATGATGCGTTGCGCAACTGATTTCCGTGCGCCTTTTGAGCTAGCTTTCCGTAGGAAAGGGTTGAATTAGGCGGCGAATTGAATATCTACATTATGCAGACCAAAGCAGTCCAACAAAATAGCACCGTCATGATCGAAAATCTCATTTCTTTCTCATCGACTGCCCTCCTTCTGCAGCTTCTTCAGGTAACTCCTCAGGTTTTTGCCGTCCTTTTGACACTTCTCCTCGAGATACCTGCCCATTTCCTCTCTGATGGCCTGCAGCTCATCACAGATGGGGAGCGAGCCGTCTGTTCTGGCTGAGCGTGGGTTGAGCAAAAGATCAAACAACCTATTCCAGATGTCTGATTGCCAGTACTGAAAGGACAACCATGTCGTTTGTAAACGTTTGTAAAAACCATCAATTTGGTGTTAGGGCAAAGACTTACTCGTCGAAGAGGTTGAGCGATCTTGTACCGCTTATCAGCACTGCTTACACCAGACGATGGCGCGACAGCAGTTTCGATATATTTACCTGGTCAGAAGAGGATGAATCAAGTCAGATCAATTCCACCACCATTTACAAGAAATCCTGATCGACAAATTACCGAACAACATGCAGTAAAGCACACTAGCCAGTCCAAAGTAATCTGTCTGGAAGTTCCAAGGTCTCGCCTCCCTCATCTCAACACAATCTCTCGCATCGGTCGGCCAATCCGCAATGAAGGTTTGTCCCTCAGGGTAGAGTCCCATATCGATTGATCTTCCGAAGTCAATCATCTTGATTCCTTTGTTCGACCATCCCCCCGCACCTGACGCGTCGTACTGCGCCTGCCACAACGACGGATCTTCATCCTCCTCCAGCCGGACCATGCAGTTATCAATCTTCAGATCGCCGTGGATGAAGTTGGCTCTGTGGAGACCTTCGATCGATTTGAGGAGCTCGACGGCGAAGAAGATGGCAACCAGTTCGTCCATGCCGCCTCCGCTGCTCTGCGTCGCTGGTGCGATCCCGATCTTGGCCGCTTTATTGACAGCATCGAGGAGGGTACCTTGGTTAGAGTAGTCAAGTACCAAAAAGGATTCGTCCTCAAAAGCGTAGAGGCCCTGGCTGGCGACGACAGAATTCCTCAGTGAAGGAGTGATACGAGTATGGATCCTGTCCAGCATGACTGCCTCCCATACACTCGAAGGCGTCTCAATTTTGATAGCAACCATCTTCGGAACCATTTCATCTGACTCGTCACCGTAATCACTCGACGCGTCTACAGTTGAAGTGTCCGATATGCTGGACGGATCAGTTGCGAGGAACACAGCTCCAAAACCACCTTCGCCCAGCTTCTCCTTGACCTCATATGTCTTCTCACCGAGATGAAGAGACCCAAATGGAGACTCTCGGTCAGAGCTACTCTTCGCGCTTCCTGTGCTACCTCGCCGCACAATCTTCTTTGCAGCTTTCTGGAGGCCGTCGAGCTTGCCAGACACCTCGGATCTGAGGTCCATGAAGCCAGGAAGGGATGAGAGAGGAGGTTGAAGAGAAACCATGATAGAGTTGACTATCGACGGATCGGCAGGGTTGCAAGGATTTGGGAAAGTAGCGGTAGTGGATGGGGGAGAAGTGGCCAGAGAAGTTGGTTTCGGTGGGGCTAGAGCATGTACTGGAGTTGGTTCAACCGGTGTAACAGGCTTGGGCACAGTTACAGAAGTAGACTCGATCTGAGCAGCAGTAGTTTCAGGAGTTGGTGATCGTTTCATGACTTTCCGGATGTCGATGGTGTTCATGGTGCTCGTTTGATCAATAAGGACCACTTCTCCGAAAGAAGTTGATTGGCCAGAGTTATCGGTGATGGTGAATCCTTCAGGAAGTCCGAACTTGCCAGTGTTCATAGCTGAGCTGGTTGTACCTTCTTCGATCTCCTCTTCATCTTCGTCTTCTTCCGCAATGAACCCATTGTCCATCTCTGACGCATTACCAGCGCCTACGGAAGAAGTACCCCAAGCGAGAGATCCTCCGAGAGAAGTTCTGGTGGTGAATTCCATCGTTCGTTCCGTGACTGGTGTCATGAGATCGGTGACACCATGGACGTAACGCCCTTGCCAGACAGGCCGCTGGCGATCCTCGTGAAGAATCGCTTCCTCTCCATACTCCTCTTCGCGTTCCTCTTCCTCTTCTTCTTCCAGGATGTTGTCAGCGAGGGCGCCTCCCCTTCTCATCACCTTCTCCTCAGGCATGGGAGTCTCGAATGCTGCTCGTCCAGTTGGCGCGGCCGTGCGAGAAGCCGGTGTTGGAGTTGGAGGCACAAACCCTTTGGTAGGAACCATCATAATGACCGGTTCGCTGGATTGTTGGAACACTTGTCCGTCTTCATCATCATCATCGTCGTCGTCGCTGTCATCAAAGTCATCGTCATCGTCATCGTCGTCGTCCTCCTGGACCCCTCCAAACATGTTCATGACATCTGCAAGTGCAGCTTTGGTGTTGATTGTGGGTGATGGCTTGCCCTTGACAACTAGTTTCTCTGGCGATGGCTCAGAGTCGTCAATGACAGTGTGTTTAGCAGGCGTCGGTGCAGGCGCTGGAACTACTGCTGGGACAACGATAGGTAGTGGAGCTGCTTCTTGAACAGCGGGAGTTGGTGTCGGAGCAGCTGGCGTTGGTGGGATGTCCTCTCTGAAGACCTCGAGCTTGGGCGTTTTCGGCTTGGGACGGTCAACAAACACCAGATTCTGTGTTGGAGTTGGCGCTAATTGTGAAGAAGACTGAAGTGGGACGTCTTTGAAGATAGGGATTTCTGGAGCTGGTATGTTCTTCTGAGGACGGTCGACGAAGATTGTTGTTTGGCGAGGAGTCTGAGTAGACGCTGGAGCGACGACTTGTGGCCACAGTACATCGAAATCTGTAGGTTGAGTGGAATCAACATCGATAACCACTCTCTCAGCTGTAATGAGCAACGGACATACCAAAGTTACGGTGCTTCTCCATCCATTTCTTCGCCCTGATCTCATCGAACGACACTTCCTTGTTCTGTCCCACTGGGAAAACACTATCCCAATTAAACATTCTCTTCTCCTCCTTCTTCCCAGGCTCTGTTTCTCGCGACGGGACTGTCCATGGCATCTCTTGATGGTAATGAATTGCTCCACCGACATGCACAGCCTTTTGCGTCAGTGCGGCAAGCTTAGGTGTTTTCGGTGTCGAGTTCCAGGGGTACGTCGGCTGGTGGGTTGGCGCTGGAGTCGACGCTGGCTCTTCACGAAAGATTTCGATTTTAGGGGTACGAGGTGCGGTACTGATAGGTCTTGAAGAGGACGAAGGAAGCGTCTCGCCTCGCCATTCGACGCCGTCCATGTGGTTCTCCTTTCTCCGCTCATCCCTTGTTCCTAGATCTTCCCAGTTTCCGGGCCGACCAGTTGATGATGATCCCGTTGCGTCAACGAAGACTGCCATGCCTCCCTTCTTCACACTCGCAGCGCCGTTGGTACGAGGTGTTGCAAGTGGCGCGCCACTACCAGAAACAAGGCTGAGTTGGGTTCGTGATCGAGGAGTTGGGGCTGAAGAGTTAGAGGGTGGTGGTGGTTGATGAGCCGTGATGGGTGCTGGTGTCAACATTCGGACTTGGAATGCCTCGTAGCTCCTCTTGAGTTTGGCGAGAGGGTCGGCTCTACGATTGATACCAATTTGATAGATTTCGTCTGCTTTGTCACGGCTAACACGCACAGACGAACCCAAATTAGTGAACTTCATTCATCAAGAAGGGTAGTTTTGTACTTACCGACCAAGGCCCTCAAGAATAACAGCGTACTCCTCGTAGAACACGGCCCAACTCGTGCAGATGTCTTTACTGTAGAGGAAAGCAAAAACATCCTGAGCTTTATCGATATGTCTCGAGTAGAGAATCCACATCTTGAGGTATCTCTTGTCCTTGGAGTATTCGCTGTCATTCAGGTAGGCCGTGGTGCATCGTTCGAGGAGAGGGACCAAGCTAGTAGAGACTGTTGGAGCAGTTTCTACCGTGTGAGAGATGTAGCTGGACAAAACATAGCATGTGACAACATGGAATCAGAATAATACACTTTGATAAAGGAATTCAGGCTGTTTTGGTCCGGAAGCCCCTTGGAAAAACATGTGCTTACTTGGCCCAAACACCCAGCGGATCGGCAAACTCATCCCCTTCGTTCCTCCTCCTCTCTTGCTCCTCCAACTCAGCCTCAAACCTATCTCTCTGTTCCTTCAATTGCCTTTGGAGCTGCTTAGGCTGGCTTCCAAAAATGGTACTGAGGGCATGGGCTGACCTTCCTGTTGAAACAGGCTGAATGTTCTCCTTCTCGGCTTCGAGCAAAGCAAAGTCGGTGGTTGGTGTTTGGTGGGGTAGCTGCTGCTGTTGAGCTGGCCGAGCTGGGGTGGCGATCGAACTAGCCATGTTGCTCCCCTGCTGAAACCTCGCGAAAACTTGAAGAAATGGTTGTTGGAAGTCGAGGAAAAACAGTCTCGCTTCGATAAAATCATTTCGCGCTGGAATTCTGTGCGTCTGGAGCCAGTCGCTCGCTCTAATGGGGAAAGAGGCTCCAGTTGGGAGGAGTAGGTCCTGTCAACCATTTGATTCAACTGCTGGTACTCTGAAAGAGTCTTGAGTGCTCATAGTGGGGTTCCAGAGCTGCCAAATGGTAAACTATCTGCCCAAGAGACATAAAAACATGGAAAAGTAAACAAAAAGATTTTTTTGTATGACTAACATGATTGCCTTTGAGTCAGAGTCACAATAGGCACACGAAGCGCTCAACTTGTAGTCCCAATCACACCTATGGGTGACTCTTTGTTACTCTGTTAGCCGGCGTTTTTTCGTTTTTTTCTTTTCAAGTTTTCCCGTGCGGATTCGCCGCGATTGCGGGATGGGCCCCCAAAGCGCAATCTTATCACGCTGGAAATTGCTCATGATTGCTCCATCGACGACCCAAAAGACGAATTCTGCTGAATGCGACGGAGAAAAATGTAGAGACCGCGGCTTCATATGCGGTAGACTTGCGGATCATATAAAGCAGCAACACGACGTTGACTCAGTCTCTCCCTTCGTCAATCAGACGCCCTGAACGTTCTTGCTGAAATCACAACTTATGGCTTCCAATCTGCACGAGCTGACTTCCCACAGCGGCACAGTGACCCCCGTCCACGACGGCAACGACAGCGACTCGAAGGACTTGGAGAAATCTTCTCACCTCGAGACAAGCGCCGTTTCAGCAGAATACAGCGCCATCAGGCAGTCATTTACCGTCGAGTACGAAAAGAAGATCCTGAGAAAAGTAAGTTTGTTACACCAGCCAGATGAGAAATACTCTGCAGCCCCGCCTCAAGGTCGCTAACCATTACATTTTATTTGATATTGCTTTTTCAGATCGACTTGTGGTTGCTCCCGTTACTCATCTTGGCTTACTTGGTGAAGAACCTGGATGGAAACGTAAGCCTTTCTTATCTTGATGCTGTTGTCTGCTGATACATTGGAAGCTCATGGGAATACGTTGGTTTGAACCATATAGAACGTTAGTTATGTCCCTGTCATTGCAGTCGGTAAACCAACCAATGTCTACACCCAACTCCACATGACCAAGGACCAGTGGTCTAACCTTGGAACCATCTTCACGGTTTGTCCACTCCCTCTACTCCGAGCCGAGTTCATAAACTCATTAGTCTCCTCATCCTCTTGAACACAGATCCCGTTCTTCTTATTCGAGATCCCTTCCAACCTCCTCATCAAGCGTGTCACCCCAAGGCTACACTTTGTCCGTATCATGACTCTATGGAGCGTCGCTACCATCTGTGCTGCCGCTGTCAAGAATAAAGAAGGGCTGTATGCGTGTAGATTTTTTGTTGGCTTATTTGAAGCTGGTTTATGTGAGTTTGAGAAGTCTTTGGACGATGATGCTCTGCATGACAGAGACGCCGTAACTCACGCTGCGCTTCCTTGTCACAGATCCGTGAGCGCAATTTATTCCTCTCACAGCGTTTCTTACAGTTCCAAGTTACTAAAAGAATCTCCTATTGAAATTTGTGCTTCGTGAAGAGGTATCCTGGTCCAAATCACCTACTGGTATCGGTCGGTCCTGATTCACCTTCGTCTCTCTCAAGCTTGATCTGACAGGCTCTGTTTCTCAATATTTGAAGTCCTGACGAAATGAGTGTCCGCATGGCCGTTCTAGGAATGCTAGGAAGTTTCTCCGGTATTCTGACTGCCCTCCTGGCCTATGTGAGTACGGCAATCTGTGCTTTCTACCAAAATATCTCATCATGATGTTTCTGGTTCATCTCTAGGGTCTCGAATATATTGACGGAAGAGGTGGACTAGCAGCATGGAGGTGGCTTTTCTTGATTGAGGGCCTCATCGGCTTCGTTCTCGCGGTCTTGATATACTTCTTGCTTCCAGACTGTAAGCACTTTCCTCTCTGTCTTCTCCTCCCACTCGCTCACTTGCATGTCCCTTCTTGATAACAGTCCCAGATACAGCCAAGTTTCTCTCCCCCGACGAACGCGCTTTTGTCATAGCGCGTCTCCCACCAAACGCAGCTCGTGCCTCCGACAAGGCCTTCGACTGGGCCGCTATCAAGCAAGAACTCAAAAGCCCGCTGTTGTATGGCTTCACGGGTATCATCTTTTTCAGTAACTTGGGTGCTACGGGGTTGAGTTTCTGGCTGCCAACGATCGTGAGTAATCGGACACCATAGAGGTGGGTATGGTTTGACTCACACGCTCCTTCATGTCGCCCAGATTGCCTCATTTGGATTTACTACTACTCAATCGAGCCAGCTGCGTGCGTTCTCTCAGCTCCCTTTCCACAATTGACGAAGGAAAATGGGCTGACCAGCTCTCATGTCATTTATAGTGAATTTACCGCCGGCATGTGTCAGTATAATCTTTACCATTTACTTCGCTTGGCTCTCCGACAGGACCTACAGTGTCCCAAGACCAATTTACGCCATCATCTCTAAAGTTATCACTCTTGGCGCCTTCATTGGATTGACCGTCGTCACTAATAAGGTCTGTAATTCTCATATGTATTCAACTAATAATTGCTGATACTGTACTCTCTGGTGCTAACAGCCAGCACTGTACGCTTTGATCATCATCGCAACTGGTGCATCAACGTGAGTGACCATTGAGGTTTCTCGACGTTATCGCTTACTGACTCTCTTCGCCCTGATTCATTCATTTCCAGAATATGGGCTGCAATCTCAAATCCTTGGAGAGCTCAATCTGTCAAAGGCGCCACCCACGCCGCCTTTTCGTTGGCGTTCCAGAACTGTGTCGGGCAGATACCAGGAGCGTTCAGTGGTCAGATCTTCAGAGCCAAGTCAGTCTGATTTTTTGTCCCATTCATCTCTGCTTATATGTTCTAATGCTTGGGTTGGTCCTAGGTATGCTCCTCATTACACGATCCCGTTCGTGATCTGCATCGTCATCATTTTCCTCTCCCTTCTGGCCGTTCTCTTCACTTGGTACTACTCTTATGAGCTCGAAAAGGAGACCAGAATTGTTGCGAAGAAGAGAAATGAAGATGAGAAAGCTACGGGTAAGGTGTCTTCGTATGAGATAGATGAGTTCAGCATCGGAAAATGAGGGACGGGATTTGACATTGAAGAATTTGGAAGAGAAGAGAAGTGGTGGATGGTTCACGTTAAGATATCTAAGACTCGGTGACTTTATCTTAGTCTTGATTTAGATTAGATGTACGCTTTCTTTAACGGGGCAGAGGACGAATGACTGAGCATCATCTCTTACGCGTTCGTTTCGTTGCGTGAAAATGAGACCTTCCCCGCAAGTGCCCTCTGCATATAGAAATCACACCGTCGTTCGGTCAATTGTTCTCAAGTTGAGATCTTGTGATGTGATCTGATGCGATAAGTGGATGTCTAGGTTTTAGTTTCGCCGTCCTGTTACACCGTCCGACCTTCGAGTAGAGCGAGCCAGCTTCCTTTTCCTCAAGTCTCCTCTACATACCACTTTCTCTCGTCTCTTGACTTCAGTATGTCGACTGGAAAGAATTTCCTTTCCCTCCACGGTAGCGATCTCATGGCCAATGGGTCGCCAATCATCCTTAAAGGTCTGTCTATTCCCAACCGTGGCCATCGCCAGAGGTGCGGATTTTGGCTATAAAAGAGTGTGATAATAAATTGTATGAGTTTTGGGTTGCCTGTTTATCGGGAACATATCAGGTTGTGGTTTGGGAGGGTGGAGTGAGTAACGGTCACTGCGCTCTGAAAGTTTCGCTTCGAAATATGATCTATCTTCTCCCTTCTCATTAGTGAATATGGAAAACTTCATCACAGGGTATACGGGACATGAATGTGAGCACTTGGTTGGGTGAAGTCCATTTCGTTACTCTCACGAGCTCATCCTCTTCATCTGCTTTATTTTGCGGCACTGCTGCCTTCAACAGACCAGCTAAGAGCAGCTATGAAGGATGTTTTGGGTGAAGAGAAGTCTAGCTACTTCTTTGACAAGGCAAGCTTATAGTTCTGCAAGTTGCTTGCTGCAGCGCCGAGGATTTACTAACGGGCTCCGCACACACAGCTGCTGGAGAACTTCTTCAACGAAGATGACGCTAAGCTCTACGCTGAGCTTGGATTTAATTGCTTGAGAATTCCAGTAAAGCCTTCCCTTTGAAAGGGTCTATGCAGTAAACTTACGTTCACTTCTTGCTGTTAGATCAACTACCGCCATTTCGAAGACGACATGAATCCAAGGGTTCTCAAGAGAGATGGTTTCAAACACCTTGATAGAGTCATCGATCTTGTCAGTTCAAGTTTCGCAAACTTAGCATCCCAACAAATTGCTAGTAAGGGCTGATGACTCTTGCTTTACAGTGCGCTAAATACAAAATCTACGCCATTATCGACTTGCACGCGCTTCCCGGCGGACATAACCAAGCTTGGCACTCTGACTCTGGTATCCACCTTGCCCTCTTCTGGGAACACAAGGACTTCCAAGACCGTGCGGTGTGGCTTTGGGAACAACTCGCGGCGCACTACGTCGACAATCCGTGGGTGGGAGGATATAATCCTGCCAACGAGCCTGCCGATCCCAAGCAGGTTCGTCTGCAGGACTTCTACAAGAGGGTTGAGCAAGCGATTAGAGCGATAGACAGCAATCATCTGCTGTTCTTGGATGGCAAGTGAGTATCAATTAGTGGCAAATGCGAGCTGACAGGTGGTGACGGCTTTTCTTTACGAGCGGCAGCTCCTACGGTAGCGATTTTACTTACTTTACAAAGACCCTACCTCAAACAGTATACGCTGTTCATGACTACCACTCGTTCGGTTTCGCTAATCCGCCATTTGGCCACTTCAACGTAAAGTTTCTCTCTGTGCGCTCTTTGTCCAGCTTAGTGCGAGCTAGTTGACTCTGGATTGCGTGGATTCACAGGGCTCTGATGAGCATAAGGCTATCCTGAAAGCATCATTTGACCGAAAAGCAGAGTTCAGCAGGAAGATCGGAAGACCAATTTGGAGTAAGTGCCAGATGGCTTGACATCAAATGCCTCGCGACTTTGTACTGATCGCTTCTGCTGTTCTTCAGATGGAGAGTTCGGCCCTGTGTTTGAAGGCCCGGGTGATGGTCCGAACTGGGAACAAGTCAACGATGCTAGGTACAACATGCTTCAGGCTCAGTTAGATTTGTATCGCGAATGTAACACCAGTTGGTCCATCTGGACCTATAAGGTAAGTTCGCCTACTATCATCTGTCATTTGAGGTTGTCTCGGTTATAACTTTTTTGATGAATTCTATAGGATATTGGTTTCCAAGGATTAGTGACTGTTCATCCAGACACTCCTTACATCAAACTGCTCAAACCTTTCCTCGAGAAGAAAGAGCGAGTTTGCGCTGATCAGTGGGGAGGTAAGCACCATGCTCATTCTCTCTCTCTCTGAACAACAACTGAGTTCCACTTTAACTGCTAGCCGATTACAATACTGTAGAATCTGTTTTCAAACCCGTTAAAGAATTTTTGATTGAAAACATCCCTAACCTGAAGAACAGATACCCAAAGCATTGGAAAGTGGATAGACATGTTGGACGAGGAATAAGGAATACTGTACTCTCTGTATGTAACTATTTAGTTTTCTTCGATCTGAGTTCAGAGTCGCAAACCAACTGTTCTATCGCTGATGTTAAACAGGAGGAGATGGTGCTTGAATACGCCGAGTACTTCCGTGGCAAGTCCTTTGAGGATCTGGACAAACTTGCCGAAAGCTTTGCATTGAGTGAGTCTCCTCGCTTGCCTGTGTAACTGTATCCTGTGTTCCATGCTCAGCGTTTGCTTGTTGCACTCACAGAAAACTGCGACCAAAGAGAGCAACTGAACACTCTTCTGAGCGCCGATGCAAACAGAAAATAAATTCTTCAAGCGCTAATTTTTGGGTTATGAAATTGTGTGGTAGCCTGACACCGATGCAACAAAAGACGATGATGGCACAACTTGCCAGCAAATGCATGCAAAAACAAATTATCGTAGTTAGGCTACTGCATAATGTAGTGTTTCTCAATTTCAGACAGTATCGTAAGGAATTCGTACAGCAGAGTTGCCGAATGGGCGGCAGCGCCAGAGCCTTCGCCTTGTTGGAAAGGAGCGTCCAATAAGCTTGACGCAATCAAGCGGATTCTGGGAATATTCTCCGAGTCAGAACAAGAAGGAAAATAAAAAGTAAAACCCGTCCAATTCGAGACTCCGCTGACTCACTTATGCACGATAGACGGCCCATTCACAGCTACAGTTCTAGGAGAGGAGAGCAGGCGTTCAGATCAACATCAGGAATGGCAGCGATGAAGCTCAGAGCTTACTGGATGGGAATGCTCTGAAGTATACTCAAAAGATCGGTCGTAATGCGTTCACGACTATCGGCCTCTCCAACGACGGCATCACCTGCTAACCTCGCCGCTGGGCCGCGCTCACTACAAAGCTGCAAGAGGCTGTCGAAAGAAAGTCAGAACAAGGTCGTCCTCGGTTAGCAATACGGAAGGAACTCACTCATCTCGATACTGTAGTAAAACAAACCTCAGCTGGACTTGAGTGACGAAGATGTTGGCTTTAAGCACTGAAAAGGAGTCCTTAGCTTCTTCGCGGACTGCAGTCGGGTCTTGGAACATCGACTCCAGAGAGTTTTTAGCAGCTGAAGCCCAGTCATCCTCGAATCTGCCAATTCCGGATTGGGGTAAGAAATGGAGAGGAGCTTGTAGACAGCAACTGTCACTCACAAGTTCTCCGTCTGATTTTGTTCGTCCTGTATCTGAAACGCAGCGGGTACGTCGTGGATCACGTCCATCATCTGAGAATATAGGACGTTAACCTCTGAGAGCTTCCCGAGTAAAATGTCAAGTCCTGCTGACAGAATACCAAGGTATCAATGGACAATGGTCAGGGAGAGGTCGAACGTTTGAACAGGGCATACCGCCAGGTGGAGACCTCGTCAACGCTCGTCGAAGGCCCAATATCTGTTCTACCTTTGAAAACTGCCTGACAGTAATATTGAAGCCAGCAAGAAGAGAAGTTCGATTGAGCGGATCAGGCACAATGCCTGTCGCTGTGATGTAGGAATCATCGATCTCTGCTGGAAATGATACTGTGATATCCTCAATTCGGAGAACCAATGGAGTACCCATGCGTATGCTCCCTTCAAGAACAAATGTCACCTCAACAAAATTTTACTATCCAGTAAGAAAATACGTAACTCACGAGCTTTGTCAGCAACGTAAAGAAGCCAAAACACTCTTCTCCGTATCTGACTTTCGATGGGATCAAGTTTGATGTAGGAGGCTTCATCATGTAACCTTAAGACCTGGACAAGGTAGACTGCAGTACCGAATCCAGTGTAATTGAGAGAATTATCTCCCATAATGAGTCCGAAGCCAGAGTTGAAGTAATTAATGATGACAAGGGAGACCTCTACAGATTGCGGTCCTTGGGTCACATCTCTGCAAGCTCGATAGCACGCTTCCGCTAGTTGGTTTAGCTCGATCCTGTCCATTTTGGCGTAGGCAGTCGGAACTAGTTTAATCTAGTTAGTTTTACCGTCCAGAAAACCATATGAGAAGGGAAACTACAAACTCTGAACGAGAGTTGCGGCCAGCGTGGACATTATAAGAGCAAAGAAGAGAGGATCGCGAGAGTCACGACCGGCTTCAAAGTCAGCAAGGAATAATGGTCGGTGTAGGATGGGAGTGATGGGCCAAAGGAAGTCGAAGAACAGCGACAACAGATACAGCGCTTGCTCTCTCGGCAGAACGTCTTCAACCTTATAAGACCGTCGAGGTTGAGAGTTCAGAGTTACTGGTCCAGCCGTCACCTGTAAAGCAGCTAAGTCTGCCAAGTCGGCTAAGTCGGCTGTGCACGCTTCAGTTGGTGACGATGGTGGTCCATGCACAGAGCTTCGGATGTTGGAGGGGAAAATGCTGGGATGTTGACCAGCGCTGACGGAAGATGTTGAGTTTTGTAACTCCCTCTGGATTTTGGCTTCTTCCAGACGACTGTTCGGAGCACTAATCGCTGTCAGACTACCATCAGTCAAGGACAAGTTGAACGCCGTACGCACCGGGAGAACATCGCTGGAGGACCGCGCTTTCTGGGGGTGTAAGCATACTCACAGGACCGTCCGATCCCTATACAGTGCTGACATCGATCGAGGCTGCCTACAGGAAAAGTCAATGGCTCGTTTCCTGAAGGTATCACACGTCGTCGGTCACATTTGACTCTATCGATGGGAAAGGGACCAGCTTCATTTGGCATCTAGGAGAAGTGTATATGACAACACAGAAGGACTTACTTTCGAAGTCTGCAAGCATCGCTGTTGGAGCCCAACAGAAGTTAGTAGCCAATTCTTACAGGTGTGCAGTGATCTCAGACTTACCAGCTCTGCCCTAGCTTTGATTTTTCACTATCTCCATCAACCCTCTTCTTCTTCTTAAGTGGCTCCTCAACTAGTGATCCAGCCCTCCTCATTCCACTGCTGCTGCTGCTGCTGCTGCCTGCCGTCGCCGATGCGTCTGCCACTGGAAGGCAATTGGGTCTGCAGTTGGCACAGGGCAAAATTACCAACTCATCAATCAAATAACACTTACTTGGTTAAATTCCCAATTCATGAAGACCTTTTTTGAGAGTCCGAAGCCAACCTGAAGTCGGATTACTACGAGACGCAAATTGTTTGCCTGGCACCTTCAAACCACCATTTCTCATATCTGAAACCTGTTCAATATGCCACCTAGAATGGTCAGTCGTACTGCTCTATATCCGTCTTTCAACTTTGAACTGACTCAAGTTTCTAATTCTACCAGCTGAACGAGGATGAGGAGGAGGGCGACGGTATCGAGGTGACTTGGGGTAAGCTCGGTCTCGGAGGGGCCTTCAATTATATGCTAATGTTATTCCCTTAGACGATCAGTCGAGGATCAACTCGTTCTCAAAGCTTAATACTCGTCTGGCTGATATTGAGGATGATCTCAAAGCCCGACTGGTACGTCGCACCTCGTTGCTGTCGGACAACCACTTAAACACTGATTGCTTGAACCTCCTTTGGATATCAGGAGGAGAAGGAATCACTAGAGGATCTATCAATGGAGCTTGAATTAGCGGACGAGGACGAGCCTGTGTTGTACAAACTAGGAGACGCGTTCTTTCACCTTCCATTGAAGCAGGCTCAGAAGATGCTGGAGAAGGATCAGGCGAACTTGGAAGAAAGAATTTCGAAGCTGAGTGCAAGGAAAGCAGAATGCGTCGATGGAATGGGAGAATTGAAAATACAGCTGTGAGTGGATCGTCTTTTTTTCACGCTCTGGCAGTAAGTGCCGTCAACTGAAACGCCCTCCTTCTATTTGACAGATACTCCAAGTTTGGAAAACAGATCAACTTGGAAACGGATCCGGAAGACTAGGGGCAATTCAGCATTAGGAAACGATAGATTTTGTTGTATTTTCCCTTCTTCAGCTCCCTAAGCGAACCTTGCCAGGTTCAAGAAGTCGTAAAGGCCTTAGGCATGGAAATCATCAAGACGAATTTGAGCACATTGAACCATGAGAAGAGAAAGAAAACGCGAAGTTTATAAACAAAGGAAGCATGATGAAAAGGAAAGCGACGCTACGGACGTAACGAAAACAAAAGAAATGAGAGAGGACAATGAATTATGGTTAACGAGGGTTTGCGATAAAGCTTAAGGTGGTAGCGGAATTTAATGAGGAGTGTTTGGTCGAGATGTGGTTGGTTTCTTACTTCTGACAGAAGCAGAGTCTTGGAAGTTGCTAGCAGCGCTCTTCCTTCCACCGGTGTTGATATTGTATAGAGCACTGGCATTCGATGATCGCCTTGATGCTCGTCCGAATGAAACTGCCGGCGATGGTGCTCGAGAAGGGTGGCTTTGAACATCATTCAAGGGAAGTGAGAATCTCGAGGTATGGTGGTGATGTTCTCCAACACGGTGCTTTCCACCACAACAGACTATGAAGACAAATGACAGGGAATTAGCCATGCAAGTAACGAAGATCAGAAAAACGTAATTGTTTACCTCGCACGTCTTCTATACCGTCAAATCCTCCTTCCTCGTCATCGTCATCATAATACATCTCTTGTCCAGGGTGGCCCACTTCCACAAAATCGTCGTTGTCACCAAGTTCTGATCTAGATGGCCTGAATGATCTGTTAGGGCTCTCTTGCTGAACAATGGCGTGGGCAGCGGTGCCAGCCCTCTTTCCGTACGACTGGCGAGTAGCAATGGAAAGCTGATCCTTGCTAGCTTTTGCCTTGGGCGTCAGATTGTGGTAGTCATCTCGCTCAGACCTGAACGATGCTTGACTTCTGGCACCACGGCTGGTAAGATGAGTTTGAGATCGAGTTGGACCAAGGGGGGTAGTGCCTGAGACCATCGGTTGACGACCAAGCAGGTACATAAGAGCCTGGGGAAAGAAGTGTTAGTCAGCTAGTTCTTGAATGTATCAAGGTGGGAATTATGTGATACTTACGTTCATCCAGATATCGTGTCGCTCTTGTGTGGGAGCAGTGAACATCATTTCGCGCTGAGGAGTGAGGATGACAATGCTTTTGTTGAAAAGACCGGGCGGCGATGGATTGTTATCCTCAACTTCCTTTACAGATTCAATGAAGGCTGATGGCGTATCACAAGCGAATGAGTCAGTACATAAAAGGACCTTCAAATGCATGTAACGCTCACCATGTTTGGAAGAGGCAGCATTCGCGTTGGGTCCAGCAGGATCTGCGGAACTCCAGTGCAAGTTTTTGGTGTATGGATGGATCTGAAGGAAATCATTTAGTTAGTGAACAGGAGGCGGAGTAAAACTCATTGATAAATTATTCCTCACCCAGAAGTATCTCTTGTGCCTCTTCTCCGAGATACCCTTGCCCATCACTTTGCGAGTGTACTTGTGGAGGAATTCGCCAACCATAGTCTGGGTAATGGCGAAGATGATTTCTGGATCCGTGGAGTCACCGCCGCTACCGTGGTGGATAGCACTTGGAAGGGGCAAGTCGCCGACATCTGTGGACCTTGAAGATGCGATCGATGGTTCACGTTGGTGATAAGATGAGGCTCGAGAAAGAGTGGAGCCACGATCATTCAAAACCAGATCCGCCCTCGCTTTAACCTTTTCTCTTTGTAATGTTTGAGCCTCCTTCGACGTTCCAACGTGATCCAAGACGCCAAAGTCACTAAACCCACCATTGGCCGCAGATCTGAAACTGCTTGTTGATGAAACAGCTCTTCCATTTCTCAATGGCGGTATGCTGGAACCAGTAGTACGAGAGGTATGCGTTGCGAACATCTCTTGAGAGAAGATAGGCGGAGGAGAAGTTGGGCGGGGTGGTGGTGCGATGGCTTTGACAGGAACATTTGCCGGGGGAGCCATTTTTGGCGGTGGAGGTATCATGATTTGAGGAGGTGCTATGGATGAAGCGGCTTCTGGTACCTCTGCTGAAACATCTTTGTTGTTGGTGACCAGCGCTTTGGCGGCAAGAGCGGCAGCAACGCCAGCGCCCACACCGAGGGCACCAGTCACAGCAGCTTTAGAGTCAAATTGATAAATTCCGGTAGGAGTGGGCGATGATGTGGCGGAAACCGGTAGAGTCTGACTTGAGCCGTCTTGTTGATCGAGTCTGGGCTTGGCCACCTCAACTAAGCGTTCTTTCACCACTTCGACAATCTTCTCAACCTCTACAACCTTGTCGACGTAGACAATTTTTTCAACAGGAACCTCAACGACCCTGTCGACGACCCGGTCCACGCTCTTCTCCACCTCGACGATCTTTTCCACAGGCACTTCAACCACACGGTCAACAACCTTGTCGACGTAGACGGTCTTCTCCACCTCAACGATCTTTTCCACAGGCACTTCAACCACACGGTCAACAATCTTGTCGACGTAGACGGTCTTCTCCACCTCAACGATCTTTTCCACAGGCACTTCAACCACACGGTCAACAATCTTGTCAACGTAGACGATCTTCTCCACCTCGACAGGTCGATCGACGTGAATTATCTTCTCTACTTCGACGATCCTGTCCACAGGTCGGTCGATGATTTTCTCCACGGTGACTTCAACAATCTTGGGGACCTCGACAATCTTCTCGACGATCTTCTCAACTTCAACTGGCCTGTCAACAACCTTCTCCACAATCTTCTCTACTTCGATGATCTTGTCGACGTAGACCACCTTCTCGACTTCTACGACTTGAGGGACAATCTTCTCGACTTCGTTGATTTTGTCGACATAGACAATCTTCTCAACCTCAACGATCTTCTCGACCTCAACGATCTTCTCTTTTTCGACGACCTTGTCGACGTAGATGATCTTTTCGACCTCGACTGGTCGATCGACGATCCTTTCCACCTCAACAAGCTTCTCAACTTCAACCATCTTGGGGACTTCAACGATCTTCTCCACTTGGACCACCTTTTCCACCTCAACCACCTTCTCTACCTCGACAATCTTGTCGACGTAGACCAGCCTGTCAACCTCAACGTTAACAATCTTTTCGACTTCTACAATCTTTTCAACTGGGACCTCAACCGTCTTCAATACAATCTTCTCCACCTCGACAATCTTCTCCACAGGTACTTCAACAATCTTCTCAACAGTCCTTTCAACGATCTTTTCCACAGGGAATGGAACTGGAACCTCCACTCTTTTCTCGACAATCTTTTCGACCTCGACGACCTTTTCGACTGGCACCTCGATGATCTTTTCAATTGTCTTCTCCACAATCTTCTCGACCTCAACAATCTTCTCGACTGGGACTTCAACAATTTTTTCAACGACCTTTTCTACGGGAACTTCGACGCGAATCTCCACGATCTTTTCTACCTCAACGATCTTCTCAACAATCTTCTCGACCTCAACAATCTTTTCGACGATAGTGGGTGGAACGAGTTGAGAGGCCTTGAGGTTTTTTCTTGAAGTAGTGGTGAGGGTGCGAGGACGAACAGCTGAAGCTTTGATACTCTCGTCACTGGAGGAGTTGCGGATGGAATAAAAGTCTGTATTGGATCCAGCTGAGCTCATTTCCTCGGGAGCAACGTGCATAAAAGTGCGATCACCTTCAAAGCCGGATTGTCGAGGCGCCTTAATGCTCTCGTCGTCATCGGTTGAGTCGCCAGCCATTGAGTAGAAATCGGTGCCCGATTCGGTGGCAGTCATCTCAGCAGCAGTATCATAACGCTCTGATTGAGGTGGTGGACTGGCACTCTCTTGTCTAAGTTTGGCGAAATCTTCGGGTCGGAGAGTGTTATGTTGTGGGTTGTTGAGAGAGTTGACGAGTGAGTTAGAGGACGATCTGGAAGCCAATGGTGAACCTTGAGGTGCAAGATGAGCAAATGCTGGATCCATGTCTATAGATCTTCTCTCGCTTTCAACAGAGGAGGCATGTGATGCTGGACTGTCGAGGAGAGAAAGAGGGTCGCGATGTTGAGATGGTGATGCTTCACTTGATGTGAAAGAGCTGTCACCAGGAGAGGCAGCAGCCATCTTGAGTTGTTCAGCAACAGATTTCCCACCACCAAATGGTCCTTCATGGAACGATGCGGTTGCCCAGGAAGTGATACCGCCTCTGCCCATCCCTCCTCTTCTTCCTCTGGAGCCTCTTCCTCTGGTAGAACGACTTCCTAGAGTTTGATGGCCATCTTCGACCCAGACACCTTCATCAGTAAGATCACTGTTACGTTGAGCAGGAGTGTTCTCCTTCTCCCTGGAAGCCTCTAGCGTACGACTTCGTGCCACCTCTCCCTTGAGACCAGCGATCTCGCGTCGAGCGGCGTCGAGAGCGTTCTTCAAGCTCTCAATGTCGTTTATTTGAGTAGGTTCAGATGATGGTGTACCATTACCAGAAGCTTCGGAAAGAACACTTCGCGGCGACGGGACGCTTGGGGATGGTGAGGCGGCGTAGAAGTGGTTGCCACGAGCAGGTGAGCTCATTGGAGAGTCGCCAAAGTCGGATCGGTATGTGGATGATGGACTGTGGGCAACACCGTTGTCGTCAAAGCCCGGGCCACGTCTTCTCAAAGAACCAATGTTTCCGCCAGCTCCAGCAAAAAACTCATCGTCGTCGTCGTCGTTCTCGACGTGTTCGCCAAATTCGTTAGCGTGACCCTTTTTGCTCGGGGTGGAGTTCATGTCTTGACCAAGCAACCTGGAGCTGATTCTCTTCCCAAGTCCTGGTTTTCCACCCTTCTTTTTCAAGGCCTCCATCGCTCCTTGGAGATCGCTCTTCTCCCTCGCCAAACCGGCTTGTGTCTTCCTCATCGTCGCCATATCAGTCTCATGCTTGGCTTTCTGAGCTTCCAAGGCGGCGGAAAGACGATCAGCTTCGTTCTTGTGTTGGTCAGACAAGACAAGCAAGGTAGAATGAGCACCGTTGACTCGCTTGAGCTCGGACTCATGTCGGTTGGCTTGAGTTTGAGAAGCAGAGAGTTGAGACTTCAGTTCCTGGAGCTGTACTTCAAGATTCCAGTTCTCCTCCTTGAATCTCTCTGTGAAAGGCAATTGAGAGTGTGAGTCAATCAAGCCTATCGACTCCTTGCAGCAACATCGCCACACTAACCTGAATCTCTCTCTACTGTCTCAAGAACTCTGATTCTCTCTGACAGGTTCTCTTTGGTCTTTTCATTATCCTCTCTATCCTTAGCCAGCTCTTTTATTTCGCTGTCACGCTCTTCAAGAAGTTTCTGTAGTCTCCTGACTTCTTGTAAGAGACTCTGACCAATCTCAGTAGCGAATTCAATGTCGTTGTTTCTTTGATTCAAGTTTCTGGCCCTACGCGCTGCTGAAGCAGAGGAGACGGTGTTGGGTGAAGTGAGCGGGTTGGAAGCTGAAAAAGACATCAGTGCGGCGTTGGGTGAAGTTGGTTCGAATGACTGGTGAGGGGAGTCCAATGATGGATTTGATAGAGTTGGGAGATCCTTTACTTCTAAGCTCGATGCAGATGCTGGTAGACTAGAGAGATCGCCTATGGGCTGTAATCAGTTAGAAAAAAGGGGCTAAATGTCAGCATTCTGTAAGTTGCTGACATGAGAGGTCAAGCATTTACCTTGGCCCCTGCTCCAAATCCTCTCCACAGTCCCTCGTTCTCTCTTTCCCATTCTTCTCGAGCTCTGCTCAGCTCCTTCAGTTTGTGGGCTGTTTCAACTCCGACGTCTTCACCTCCGTCAGAAGAACCGTCGTGTCCATCCTCAACTTCGGCCAGCTCTCTGATCCTTCTTTCGAGATCAGAACGCTGAGCAAGAATTTGTTGACCAAGTAGACCAGCAGCGGCGAGCTGTGACGACTTTTCAGCCAACAACGATCGGAGCTAGGTTTCAGAAAGGTGATAAACAACTCAGCACTCTCCTCAACAACAAATCAATAATCCATGAGCGAGGTTCCAACAGACCTGATCTCTCATTCCAGTCGCCTTGATCTCGGTTTGAGCACTATTGTTAGTTACATTCGTGTTGAGTGACTTGCTCTCTTCCAGGACCAGTGGCGCCGGTCGCTCGGGACCATTCGTGGAAACCTTTGCTTTGAGTTTGGCTTGAGATTTACGAGGCAAGAGACGGAAGGTGGAAGGTGGTGGTGGAGCTGCAAAGGGATCCGTATCTGAGGTTCGAAGAGCAACGGAGTAAAGGTCAGGATATCATCAAACATGCCCGAGTTGGATGAAAGTAAACGAAGCTACGAACCGATATTCATTGTGATGCAGCACTAGCTCAAAGACTTAGATGGTAACCTCTACCAGAAACGTTTGAAGAGGATGTGTTGACCCAGGATTTGCTGAAGATTCGTTGTGGGGTAGTAAGTTTCACACTGAACTCGAGCGAAATAGGTTCCTGAGCGTGTCGTCGAAGGTTTCTCAATACTTCAAGTGACGGTCTCTTCGAGGGTGCCTGCCCTTAGAGTTTTCGCAACCTTGAGAACCACGCTAGATTACCGAAATAGGGCGAAAGGCAATCAGTCAGCAGAGGAAGCCAGCTGGTGATGTCGCCCTTTTTTGCCTTCGCAGTATCCTAGGACTGGAAACTCAAAGTGAAGCAGACTAGCCTGCTGTAGCAGCCCACGCAGTCACACGATTTGTATCCTTGTCTTCAGGGTGTCATCTGTGTCAGCTATCTCCCTCAGGAAAGCTATCTGCCTAGCTGCTGAGCATGCTGCCCCTGTGGTCCTGGTCTAGCGAAAGAAGGGGGTTTGGGACTCACCGATTGAGAAACTTAATGGAAAGCCCTGCAGTACTTGCTTGGTCTGTGGCTGATTCTGGAAGGTCCTTGACTTCTTCTTGCTTGACGGTGGTTCAGTTGATTTCCTACTACCCTCTGACAGATGTCAGAAAAGCAATAGCAACCTCGTGGCAAAAATGTTGATTCACGAAATGGAGTAAAAGGCTTCTAATGCTATCTCATATGACAACAATATGGAGATGTACTGCAGCGTTTTACATATTGTTGCTTTGAGAGCGAAAACAGTGGCTTGTAGAGCTCACTTGGAGACGCGACGAGGACGCGGCGTGTTTGTTTTGTTTCAGCTTACTGACCGTTGAGAGATGGAAGTGCAACGGACGTTAAAGGACGTCTTTTTATACATATTTAGTGCCTGGCTTCAACGGCGTTACGTATATACAAAGGCTGTGGAAGCAGAAAAGGGCTTGGATATGGCGCGCCGTACAAAAGAGCAGAGAAATAGGAACGAGAGGAAAGGCAAGATATGCTTCGGGCATCCACCATGCTTTGTTTTATTGAGAGAATCGTTACTTTACTTAGTTCCTGCTTCGGAAGTCTCGTCGTCGTAGACTGTAGAAAAAAATAAGAAGGATATGAGCGAAATGCTTCCTCCAAGAAAACGGA
The DNA here is from genome assembly GCA_014825775.1 of Krasilnikovozyma curviuscula. NCBI lineage: Eukaryota > Fungi > Basidiomycota > Tremellomycetes > Cystofilobasidiales > Mrakiaceae > Krasilnikovozyma > Krasilnikovozyma curviuscula. Next base: position 6,644 of record MVAQ01000175.1, on the reverse strand, counting down.
CCTAACCCAAAAACGACTCACCAAGAACAAAGTCACCGTTGGCTGGAGAATGGGTTCCACTGGCTGCACCCTCACCAGTGACTTCGTCGAAATCGCTCATGTCGGAGCTGAAGACGCTCTCGATATCCGCGTGGTCCTCGTCAGCAACATTGGACGCACCCGATGCGGAGAACATCTCTAGTGACGAAGTTGCGACCTCAGAACGAGGGGCTGCCTCAGATGTACCTTGAAAAGTCGAAGGTGGGAGGACAGCCGGTTGTGGGAGCGAGAAGCTCGACGAAGATAAGGTCGACACGCTGTTGTGGTCTGCGACGGTGATTTCGATCCAGACGCGATCACCGAAGCAGGCTCCGTCTGGTGACTTCAATCTCCAGAAGCCAAGGAACTGGCCCTCAATCTCGGGGGCTTTGCACTCGACCGAAACTTCGACCAACTCCCCTGGCTTGACTTCGCCCGAGATCAACTGGTTTGAGGTTGAGCTCAGGGCATCACCACCGTTATAAGAAATGGTGGTGCTGGCTGGCCAGGTAGCAGTACCAGTGTTTTGAAACATCCAGGTTTCTAGAGGGAAGGATAAAAGCGTCAGCGTGAAAGGAGGTGAAGAAAGAAGGGGAGCAGAGGCAGAACTCACTAACGAAGAGAGCTCCTGCTGGGAAAGCAGCTCCATCCTGTACGGTAACATCGGAGATGAAAGTGGCATGAAGACCTTGGTTTAAGTTAGGAAGAACCTTGACAGGCGGTTCCTGTCGTCCATGATCCAAATTCTGCATCAGCAGAGATTCTTCTCTAGCCTTCTTCTGTTGAGTCATCTCAGCGCGTTTGCTGATCTCCTCTTGGTCGATTTCAATCTCACGGTTGTAGAACTGGGAGATGAAGTCGAGGTCCTTCTTGGCCGGTGAGGCGAGTGTGTAGCCCTCAGCAGTGGGAGCTTGGGAAGAGGAGCTCTTGGTCAAAGCTGGGCTAAATGAGGCGGCGGATGAGGATGGGTTGGACAGAGAAAGGTTGGTAAAGCCCGCAATGAGACTCTGCGTGTAGTGGTCTTTAACCAAATCGTACGACTTGACATTGGAAGTATCAAGTTGTAATGGAACCTGCGCAATGATCGTAAGCATAACACTAGGTAGCTATTGAGCGCTTAAGGTCTTGACTTACTCTCATCTTCAACAATGGGTGTGATCTGTCGTGAACTGGGATTGGTAAGGCTTCACATGCCTCACACAAGTCATAGTCTTCGCAGGACTTGTCCATGCACTTGTAGCGGATACCAACAATAGAGCTATCGCATCCGTCGCAGAGAACTCGAGAGTGTCTGGGCTTATTGCTTGTAAGTACGTGCTAAAAAGGACAAAAACCAGTCAGAGTGCATCCTAAGAAAGACCACTTCGACGAACTACTCACCAACAAGTCCTTTGGATCGTTGATTCTGACAAATGAATGTCCAGGGTGCTGATCTTTCAACAAGTGCTTGCAGCAGTCTCCGGTGTCCCAATCGGAGCAGTCCAAGCACTTCAAGCGACAGCCGACGATATCCTGCAGCGTTCGAGAAAATCGCTTACATTAGCTTGGACGAGGAAAACCCAATGTCATTGTAAGACAGCTCACCTTAGAGCAGATATCGCAAGATGCATCGTGAAGAGCCAAGTTAGAGGATGGCTTGGTGAAGACAGTCGAACGACCTCGGAAAGCAGCTTTAGGAGACTGCTGTCCTGCAGCATCGATAGAGACTTGAGCATCAACTTCCATTGGAAGCTAGTTGAAGCAGAGAAAGATTCAATTAGTTCTCCGATAAGGACTGACGTAATATGTAGACAAGAGGGGTTTACCTTAAGCATCAACAATGGGTGAGCGACATCGTGGTATCCACCTTGTTCGCAGCTCATGCACAGATCAAAATCCGGGCACGAAGGATGAACACACTTGAACCTAGGGCCCGTGATCTTTTGGTCGCAGATGTCACAGATGACTCTTGGGTGGGCAACTTGAGGGTAGACTGGAGCGGCTTTGGTCGAGGATGAACAGCAGGAACCAGAGCATGGCTTTGGAATGCTCTTAGGGACTGGAGATGGAAGTCGTTCTTCATCGTCCATGGAAACCTTGGCGTCCACTTCCATGGGAATCTGGAGAAGTAGGCAGTCGTCAGCACCAGTAACACAATGAAAGAGCCATGAACAAGAAATACTAACAGTGAGCTTCAGCATTGGGTGGGTCTTGTTGTGTGACTTGACTGGAGAGAGCTCGCACTCTTCACAGAGGTCGAAATCGGCGCAGGTTGGGTGGACGCACTTGTAGCGAGTTCCAACAATACCTCTATTGCAGGAGTCACAGGCCACTCTATTGTGGACAGCTTGAGGAGTGCTGACATGCTATTGAAGTGATCCGAGGGCGAAGAGAATTGGTCAAACGAACGAGAGAGGTGTAACGAGGCAGAGCAGAAAGAGACGCACCAAATAGTCGGACGCTTTGTTGATCTTCACGAAGGAGTGTCCTGGGTGCTCTTTGGCAATCTTTGAAGCACAGCAAGATCCAGTGTCAAAGTTGGAGCACACGAGGCACTTGTATCTGATTCCATTGATGCTTTGAGAGCAGAAGTCGCAGGAAGCTGGATGTTGGGCAGCTGGGATAGCCATGGCGGCACCATTGGTAGCAGAAGAGAGCCTGGAAGTGACTGATTCATGCGCCAATGGAGTAAACATATGGCTGGCTGGGTGGATGGCAGAGGCACTGTTGAACACCTTGGGAAGACACGATTCGCACTGAGGGTTCGCCAGAAAAGCGTACGAGTAAGATTAACGTTCTGATTGGAACACAACCAGTAGCACTTGAACGTACCAGATCGTAGTTATCGCAAGAGTTACACTTGTATCGCGCTGTGAAGGAGAATCGTAGGAGAAAACAGCGTCAGCTAAACGGCTACGCTTTCGGACGTGCAAGCGATAAGAAGGGCCATATGCGACATTGATGAGCAATGAGTAAGAGAATTCATACTCACTCCCAGCGATAGGCATAGTGCATGCATCACAGAAAGTTCTATCATGAACAAGCTCAGTTGGACGAGGAACAGTAGATGCTGGAGCCGCAGCAGGCTCTACGGAGTCATCCGCCGACATGTCCCCCTCGATGCCAAAGACTCCTCCCGTTGCCTTTTGGAAGTTGACGAGGAAGCCGTTGAGGAGAGAGGTGATCTCAGCCTTGGTGGCTGGCCCTTCAGCAGCACTAGGAGCGTTGGATGGCTTGTAGTGAGTCTCACTGACAATCGATGTCGGTGCAACGTCGAATGGTCCAACGTACGAGTGAGTGGGTGGGTAAGGGATCCCGTTGAGGTTGCAGTATTCCTTGTAGGACGTAGGATTGTTCAGAGTGACAGGTGGGACGATGTATCCCTCCATGTTGGCTAAAAAAGCAGGTGGTGGGTTGGGCGTAACGAGGGAGGGGAGAGAGGCGGGCGTGTGGATCAGCGTGCTGCAATCGTGGAACCTGTAATCAGATTGAAAATACATCAAACTAGAGAAGGTGTTGAGAGGAATGTAAACTCGGAACAGTCGTCCCACCTACTAGGTACGAATCCTTGCCCCTCTGCTGGGTCATTCCACGCCTGAACTCGATTCTATGCTCCTCGCGTGGCGACTTGGTGGTAGCAGGAGGGACTAGCAGTACTTTACACATGACATTTGTTAAGGACTACCACATTATTTATCTGCTGAGCACTCTCTGTTCAGTGTCTAACACCCTCTGATATTGTTTTAGCACAATTCTCGAGCGGTAAGAACACAGTGGAATACCATACCTACTCTTCCTCGAAGCTTGGCGTTCTCGTCATTTAAGTCACTACTCCTTCTCAGATACATGCTCCTATCGGTCCAGGAAAGCTGGTTCGACACCTTGATCCGCTCATTAACGCGCACACAGGTTGACCTCAGTTTCCAATCCCGAACTATTGGTCGGCGTCACTATCGTCTTCGTTTGAATTGACATCAGAAGCCACAACTCGTCGGTATTCTTTTATTCACACTGAGAGCTGCTTGAGAATTATAACTTAAAACCTTCTCCTCTGGGCCGTGATCTCCAGAAAGAGCAGCACCTGCGCTTGTACATTGCGCGTTGCGGTTTGTCGGCGTTTGATGTTGTTCGTTGACCTTGGCTTCTAATGTCAGTTGCCCCTTTCTTTTTAAGGAACATCTGGTAGAATGCAGAATTTAGTCGCTCGTATTTATTTTCACAACCTAAAACCCATCCTGCTTGTTTCATCTTCACTAGATGCTTACGAAAACCACAACAAGCAACCCAAGTCCAAATCAAACGTCCCACCAAGGTCCTTCACAAGTGAAGCCACCTCTTTATGGACACTCCATGAGCTAAAGCCGAGGATGAACTGGCCGTCAAGAAGGAAAGGTCAGGTCCGAGGATGATGAACCCGTCTTCGGGAACGGCGAGGTCCATCACTTTCAGGGTTCACTAGACTCGATTCGGGTGTGATCGAGAGGAAAGAACAAAAACCAGAAGAAGACTGTAAATAGAAGAAGTTAGTTTTCGATCTCATTTCTAAAACTGCTGTTCCCTTTTCAATCGCGGTCGCTCGTTTCGGTTAGGCAGGCGTCGTCAATGAGACCCTGATGCAGCACCGGGTGGAAGCAGAATGTAAATTTAACATTATCACATACGATAGGTAAGAAAAAAACTACAACAGTTGGATGGTAGATTGCTTTGAAAATGACAATAATCACTGTTCATTCACGTGAGAACGGATGCTGGCTGGTTGACGACCGCATTGGAACAATATCTAGTGCCCGTCCTGACTACTTCCCCGCTCTGTTATCCCTCCAGTGAGAATGGTAGAAGAAAGAAGAAAAGATAAATAAAGAACTTCATCAATCTCTTTTAAGAGGATGCTAGGACGCAAATAGGCACGGGTCACTCACTGACGGTCAGGTCTCCACAGACGTAGTAGAGCAACAGGTCCCTCGCCTTCTCACCTCGTATCTTCTTGATGGAGTAGAACTCTAGATAGGCGTCTACTTGGGCGTCTGTCAGGTTCTGTATCACGACTGCGTTCCGTAAGATGGGGAGTTTGTGCTGGAGGCAATGTTGTGAGGGCCGCGCGTCGGATGAGCGATGAGAGCGAGCAAAGAGAAAAAACGAGAGCGAGATGACTCGACTCACCGGTGCATCTGTAGGCATCTCGCCTTCAACATTTGGTATCTCGACGAAAGCTCCTCCTTCACGCTTCGTTCTCTTGTTGCTGACCTAACATCCGACGTCAGGTCTAGCGCTTTACAATGGCCAACGACGACAACGACATCTTCAGAAACTCACAATAGCCATATCTACCATCGTTCGATGAGAGGCTTCAGACGAGATTGCTATCCTGTTCAGCAAGGAGATCATGGTGGCAGCCCATGGCGGAGTGGTGTCTGGTTCTGAGAGCAAGAAATCACCAAGTCAATCAGCTTGGATTTGTTTTATGTGGTGAAAATTCATATGAACTTATGCATGCTCACCATAAGAAGGTGGGAGCTCCGGTTGAGCTAGAGCTATATGGAACGAACAACGCGAGTTAGTAATCATGGAAACCCCCCCTCTATCCGTCCATAGCAAGTCTTCTCACCTACGGGTGCTCTCTCAGGCTGTTGCTGCATTGCGAGACCAGGATGGGGTTACTGGAATAACCCCTTGCTCGCCCAAATATAGTTATAAGAGAAGGGCAGGCGGGTATTCATGTGGGGTGATCGTATGGATCCCAGCAAGTAATCGAGCCGTCATCTGACGGGTGCACGGCCGCTCCAAAACCGGCTCTTTGTTTATTATTTATTCACTTGGGAAGGTGAGATCGGCGTCTGTGTGAGTGAGAGGGGTGGGGGCACCCCCACCCTGGCTGCACTTGAGAAAAGTGTCCCTGGATGGTCATCTTAAAAGTGGGGTACCGCGCGCAAGAAAGAAATATGAGGCATGAGATGCAACAGGGCGCCTAAAGACACACACCACGATCTGTGCGGGGGCTTCTCCTTATCCGTGAAAGGCCACCAGTGCGAGTTTATCGAGAACGGCGACCGCGGCGAATGTACAACGGTGGGCATGTACAGGCAAACTACATATCGCGCCCGGCGCCAGCCACCTGGCCTGCCAGTGCGCATGAAGATACAGAGAATATCACGAGAAAATTTCATACCGGTGGTTAGGACACGCTTTGGCTCGAGATTATCAAAATTGACACAGGGTAAGAGAGGAAAACAACGAACGCGGAGCGAACTGGTCAAGCTTTCCAATGCCGCAATGTTGCCCGACCTTCTTTACTGTGGAGTATATCTAACCTATGAATGTTCGTTCACCCAAAAAAGAAGGCATTGGTTCCAGTAGTGAAGGATTATCGGTCGGGGAAAAAAATACCACTTCGCCTGGGGCTGCCTAGCAGGAAATTTGGGCAGAAATGGCGAAACAAAAAGTTACTCTCTGACAGGGAGTCGAACCCTGGTCTCCTGCGAAACAGCAGACAGTACCCTCGCAAGCAAGGGGTCGTGACTTATACTGACAAGCAGAAGTCATGACCGTTAGACCATCAAAGAGGTTGTAGGAAATTTGGGCAGAAATGGCGAAACAAAAAGTTACTCTCTGACAGGGAGTCGAACCCTGGTCTCCTGCGAAACAGCAGA